>JASANE010020642.1:0-99785 GCA_030248225.1 Trileptium ribeirensis | reverse complement strand
TAAGTGTATAATTTATATGCGTTTTATGTGTATGGTATATTTTGGTTGTAATAAACCTTGGGCTTAGATTGAAATACTCTCAATATTCACACACAAAAAAAAATATAAATTACACAATCTCTATTGTTGTTTGTGTGCTTCCCTACTACTAAGTTTAAGATAGGACTCACATGGGCTACATTAATATTGATTGACAATACGCAGATAAACGAAGAAAGCCATACCTTTAGGTATTACCTACACCGGCACGGTCGAAACATGCCGAAATTTTTGGTTTTAGCTTACTATGCTCTAAAACCGTTAGGATTATTGCACGACGACAGCATGTATGTGCTATAACAATACTCATGAACAACTGCTATTTGCTAAAACAGCTCGCATTTCCGCTTGCTATGAACATAGTTCTTAGTTCAGGTAATGTGAATCCAACAGCCGACTCCAAAATTTAGTGCTAATTAGAGCATCTTACTGCATGATATATTAGACTAATTGCGGTATAAGGCACATATATCGGAATATCTTGGCCATATAAGTAGGAAGCATGGACACTACCCGGTATACTTGACGTCGGTGTGTGAGACATTTCGGTATCCGAAAACAGCTGCCTCGGCTACGCGGATATAGCGGTCGGCTACCCGGGTACTAGGGTATTAACAGTTTTCAATATTTACCTAGCTTTATTCAAAATAAAATTTCGTGATCTTAACTTAAACATATAGCTAACTCAAAAGCAAGATAAGCGAAGTAGAAATACACAGCGTATAGACAATTACTTTTAATGCATATGATTTGCATGAAGGCTAAGTTCCTATTTTGAACACCATGGATTCTAATTTGGACATAAGACTCCTCCTAATAAGGGCAATAACGAATTTCTATTAATTATAAAGACCCAAAGCTATCGCTCACTGGTATGTCTGTACAAAACTTGTAGCAATAAGTAGATTATTTTGTATTTGCAACTTGGGTAGTTTTCATTACAAAAATATCCAAATTAAAACGACGACGCAAAACGAATTTAGCAGCTAAATACAGAAGTTAAAGTTTTTGGACTTTGGTGTGAATCTGAATAAATACGTGCTAAAAACTAACGAAATCATGCATGATTCTGCAAAATACAACTTCTATGTTATAGCATCCAACCTAAAAATAACAGTTAAGCCCACCCATAAAGGCGACATGAGCCACAAGATATCTGTTCGTCACAAGATCTCTCTGTCAAAAGGTTTGAAAAAAATTGGAACAACCGGTACAAATACCGGATTTATACAATCTACAATGATTTGTGCAAACTTACTCTTCTCGGGCATGTCGAGTGTCACATTTGAAGGCCGGTTACACGAATTAATAGAACCGAGAAACTAAATATAAAAATGACTATTGAGTCGGTCCTTTTTTAAACCCTAAACTCGGCTTTTACTCAATCTGAGTGAACCTTTGTCACTCAATATGCAAGTTAAAATTTATATAATAGTATTCATGTTTCGTTTATTATGCTAAAAGTTTGATAGCGCATTTTCTCCAGGTCATAAAATACTGGGACGCATATTCATAATCCCTAACCACATTTAATAACTTCCATAACTCATAAGTAGTAAATAATATTTCGTAACGTAATCGCTGTGATTCTAAGAAGCATTTTTTATATTAACGGTACTTTTTGGCTTTAGGGTTGACAAACTTAAGCTTGTCTATAATATGTAAGTTACCTCTCTATCCCTTTTTGGCATGAATTAATGTACATTTCGTACAATGTTGAAGAAACATCTGTTCCGCTCGGCGGCTGCGTTATAACACGCTGAATGTGACGGTTTGACTATATTGCCATAGAGTATTCAAGAATTTTTACACTCGACAAACCGATCTTTTAGTTTGTTTTTGGTTATTTGCAGGTACACAATGGACGAAGGAAGACTTGTCTATACATACATTTTCGGTACGCTAATACGATGGATCGATCTAGAGTCTAGCAAAGAGTACTTCGCTGTTTTCAGTTTTTTTGATGGGCTTTGGATCGACGAGAGTTTTTGGCGGGGCTTTCAAAGAGCTCAGAGTTAGATAGAGTTTTAGTGTATATATATACTATATACATCAAACACAAAGCTTGTTGCAATGTGATTTTCACAAAATTATCACTTGGTGCAACCATCTCCACCTTCGCTTGCGAGTTACTAGAATAATATTATGCTGCGTTCATGTTATAATGCCCCCGCTATTTGGAACTTTTTTGTTTATCTGTCTCAAGTGGGACGGTCGGGGTTCGTCTTTGGAGGGTGTTGTGGCTTGGTTTTTGGTGAGTCGTTCTTCGCGGCGCGAGTTTGTGCGGGGGTGTGGGGGTGTGTGGGTTTTTTTAATAAATGGGTTGAGGGGTTGTAAGGGTAGGTGTGAGGTTGGATTTGGTGGAGGGGGTGGGGGGCGGGGGGGGCGGGGGGTACGGGGGGGGTGGGGGCGAGCGGAGAGGGTGGGGGGGGGGGGGCGGGCGGCGAACCGGGGCGCGGGGGGGGGGGGGCGGCGCGGGGCAGAGAGAAGGAGGGACCGCGTAGCAGCATCGAAAACTAACTTAGGAAATAGCAATAATTTTGTTTAAATATAGGAAATATTTCAACGATAAATTATCTTTTTTGAGATATCATACTTAAAAGTAAGGTAAACCAGTAAAACAGATGTCCTATAGCTATGTATACAAGTTTAAACCTTTGGATAATAGCAACCATTAAAACTGCTTTTCAATTGCTGCTACGCAATTTTTGATTAAAATAAATAAGTGCCCCAGTAATCTTTGATTTGTCAGTGTTTAAACAAACTAAAAAGACGCATGGGTTAGGATATAAAGGGTGAAACAAATAGTTTTTCCAAAAGTGTAGTGGTTTCGATGGCTGTAGCCGTTAAATTCGTAGATACCTTTCTGTATTTTCAATTGCCATTTATTGGACTGATTCATTGCTGTTAATAGCCTTCTACGCGTTCTAAATTATTAATAGTAGCACATTTGCTGCGTTTAAAACCTCCATAAAAACCGAAACCACAGTTCAAGTTACCCACGGTGTATGCAGTACACGTTTATTAAACAACGGCCGAGTGGCCTAGCGTGCTGCCTGGTCCCACCAATCCAGAACGTAAGTCTTCATCTCCAGCTGGCTATTGCAGTCATTTTTGTTCCAACCAAATAAATGATGCTCCTAATACGGCGCTCACGTTATAATGCCCCCAACGTTTGGAACCTACGTATCCCACACAGTGTAGGCACCCTGTCGACAACAGGGTATCTTAGACACCCCATGTTTTTTATAAATTTTTTCAATGGTAGCTACCAAGGGGAATTGCCAACTCTCGACGGTGTCACACATACAGTCTCTTTTTTGCAGTTTTATTGACGAGCTGCGGCATTATCTCGTCAACATTCACATGATCTAGGTATAAATATCGAGATTTTTAAAAACTACGCAGCACAGTTGACTGATATTCCGCATTAGCTACTGACCGCGTCCGCTACAATTAACTCGCGCATATTCGTAGCGAAGAGTGTGTACGACTCTGTGACCAAGAAATGCAGTAGCCAATGTGTGTCATACACCCTCGGCAAATGATTTACGGTATGGGTGTGACCCCGACCGGTCTATACGGTAGGATTGTGACAAATTCAACAGATGAACAAAAGTTCCAAATAGCGGGGACATTATAACGTGAACGCAGCATAATATTATTCTAGTAACTCGCAAGCGAAGGTGGAGATGGTTGCACCAAGTGATAATTTTGTGAAATCACATTGCAACAGGCTTTGTGTTTGATGTATATAGTATATATATACACTAAAACCTCTGTAACTCTAAGCTCTTTGAAAGCCCTAAAACCTCGTCGATCCAAAGCCCATCGAAAAAAACTGAAAACACACGAAGTATTCTTGCTAGACTCTAGATCGATCCATCGTATTCAGCGTACCGAAAAATCTATGTATAGACAAGTCTTCCTTCGTCCATTGTGTCCTGCAAGCAATAAATAACCAAACAAACTAAAAGATCGGTTTGTCGAGTGTAAAACTCTTGAATCTCTATGGCAAGGTATAATATAGTCAAACCGTCACACTCAGCGTGCTTGATAACCTAATCAACAATCGTTGTGCGTTATAACACGCAACATGTTGAAATTTAAAAACAGGTATTACTGGTAAAGGGTCGACGAGCCATATTCGGGCCCACAGTGCTAAGTGAGTGGTGCCACTGAAAAAGTCGTGGTCAACAGTAGTAGAACTCGATGAGTTGATTCTTAAATGTAGTCACGAATTTTTGATGGACAGCGAAATACTGGTACCCATACCGTCAGATTTGTCAAGCAAACCTTAAAACCTGTGTTTTTTCCATATTGAGCTGCTCGCGTTAAACAAAAGGGCACATCCTTATCACTTTTGCGGCCCAAGTAACTCTGAGGGTTGCGTTATAACTTAACAAAAGCGTTATACTTAGAGGAACGGGGTTTGGGGATATAAAAAATTTATCGAAATCCATCCATCCGAAGATGAGTTATGCGTGACAGAAACAGCAAAGGCAAATTTTCCCGATCTTTCGTCTTAGCGCCCTCAGTGGAAACTCCGCTGGCCCTGTTTCAAAAATAATTATGGAACTAATATGACACTGAGAAAGATTGATTGGTGTCCTAACTATGCCGTTTATTCTATTGATGTGAATTGATAAACAACAAATGGGTATATATACCAAACTCGCCACTATGTAGGTTTTACATAATATTAAAGAGTACAACTACAGCAGCAGCATAATTTTTTTTGTAAATTCCACTAGGCCCAAATGGACCCAACGCACATTGCGACTCGTTGTGTTTACTGAGTATGTCGTACGTTTGAACGTGCGTTGTTATTCGCTCGCATTGTGAGGTTCCTTAAGGAACCGAGCAACAGCTCTCAGATAGCTCAGTGGTTTGCGTACACAAGTTTCATCCGTGCGTTTCGGGTTCGATCCCTGGCGCGGGCTTGAATTTGTCAAACATTGCACAATACACAAATTAATTCGGGCATGAAAGGGTTAGTTATGCGATAGGTTAATTTTTAATTAACTATTATATGTGTCCGATATCGGCTGGCCCAGGTGGGGGTAGACTGTTTCAGTGAGGAGGCAGGGCAGGGGCGTAGCATGTCTAAACTTGCAATAGTTCATAATTTTCCAAAAACTCGTAATTGCTAAAATATTCCCCAATGTTTGCTAGTTATTTCCGATTTTCCACGATCTCTCTGCTTTCTGCCAATTCTCGCAAAATTTTGCGCACCCATTCGCCGCACGGGGGCGGAGTGGGAGTCCAGAGCACCAGAGTCCTTAAAAGATTAAAAGAGCCGTGGAAAAAGAAGTCCGACCCTTCCATGACCTATTAATACCTAATGCGTTTCACGGCGTACATTAGGGAAAACGGCGTTGGACACATCTTGCAGTTCTGCATTTGCTTATATAATCGGTCATCGGCTGTTATCGGGAAAAACCGAGACAGATCCAGTTTTTCGAAAAATATTGGCTTTTTGTGCGCTTGTTGCAAACAATTTTGTGCAGAACGGATAAAGACCCTATCTATTAACAGCAGCGGTCAAAATACATAGAAGGAAGGCTACAGGTACACGATGGTTGGAACTGAATTGCCTAAAATGTATACACGGTGCGGAAATTTAAACAGCAATGTGGTCAGCCTAACACCAGCATCAAATTGGTAGTGGTATATCCTCAATGTGAAATTTTGACGCAAGCTTAATATATATTTGTAGGAAGCGATCTTGCTCGAGTTCAACGTGCCGTATGCATGCTGTCAAATACCACGGCTATCGGAGCTGCATGGACGAGATTGTCGCAAAAGTTTGACTTGCTGTTTAGCAAACGAGCATTTGTACATTGGTTTGTTGGCGAAGGCATGGAAGTTAGTAATCAATACATGCCCATATGATGGACAAACTATTAGTTGAACCTACTTTAACTATAACTTGGCATATAAAATATATGTTAGAACGGTGCATACGGTGGGCATACATTTAGGTGTGTATCTACACTGCATACCTGTTTGGGCACGGCAAAAACACAGCAAAAATCAACGCAAAAATGTCTTTGTCAGATTCTCCTACATCTACCCCAGAAAACTTTTAAACTGCAGGAAGTATAAAGTAATCGCTAATAAAAAAATAAAGCATTTCGGCCAATGCTTTCATCTCATATTAGCTTTATGAATTTTACCGTATATATAACCATTCAACCCTATCTCCATTCGTTTGGGATTCGCAATTCTATACGTTTGGGCCTCTACTAGTGGTTAATCTTGAGGAAGAAATTATATTTTCAAAGCCATAAGCATTTTTATAAGCTAATTGTGCCCGGGCTATCTAAGACCATATCACTAAAGTAGTTCTCACTTAAATTCGTATTTTCTTATTTAAGTGTAGAGAGACTTTACCAATTGTAAATAGAGATTATTTGCAGGTAAAAGCATAATGCGTCAACAGCCATAAAAAATTTTCCAAATTATTTATCATTGTTTCCTGAAAAACCAACCCTGCTTTATCGAACTTTGTTTAATTCAGTATACACTACGAACACTGGCGGGCTATTGTCGTTCATATAACCTTTCGCTTCTTGGTTGAAGGCAAGGTTTAGTTTTTAAAAATATATAGCAACTGCGCACAATAAATTTCACTGTTTCTTAATAATTATATAATAATTTTTACCATATATGTTAACATACTGTGTTTCAGGAATCTGAATTTCAAGATGCAAGAGATGATTTGAGGGCTCTACAAGAAGATTATGACGAGGTAAACATAATCACTATGCAAAAACAATGCCAATATCAATACACGTTAATGGTTTCACTGCTAGAGATGTGTCTGAAACAATGCAGGTTTCTAGAAAACCCATCGAGTCATATGCTTATCACCAGCACTAGTGACCGAGCTTCAGGTCGATCCAGCTGCGATAATTTTTGAAAAATTAGTGGCCATGCTGTGGTGATTCACTCTGATACGAGTAACCTTTGATAACAATTCTGTGCTAATATACTATGATACGAATTACCCGTAAGACTCCTAGACATAAGCAGCAAATATATATAACTAGACACTCTGTTAATACAGATAAGTCTCTCTGGCACCTATCCAGGCATACGGAAAAATTCCAAAACCCTTTATTTAAAGCATTATTGATGACTAAACTTAAGGTGCGCCGCCTGCTACCCCTTTTATCGTTAGCGATTGGCGATCGCCTGTTCGGTGTACCAGCCATTCGCCAACGTGTAAGCGAACACGTAATTGCTGTTTTGGGAAACGCGTCCAAAACGTTAAAGAACAAAATATTGCTGTTTTAAAGATTAGTTCTGAAACATTAATTGGTTAGTGACCTTTTGACATTAAAGTGGGAAATTTGTATATTGAACAAAAATATCCCGTTTACTATTTCGAAAGCTACAAATCCCGTGTGATGTTTGCGACCTACACATATTGTTAAAACGAAATGTGTTCGCGTAAAGCAAAATGCAGAATGCAAGGTCATGTTGTGAGTTGTGAAACGCAATCGTGGTAAACAACAAAGAGGTGCAGTGTGTTAGCGAACACGAACCACATATTTTGTAATGAGTCGCTGCGTGTTCGCGAACGATGATTTTTGAAATAACATGGTATTACAATAATTGTTTTGTTTTCTATTTGTTTTGTACATAAAATATTAAGAGGGTTGTAAGAGGCGCGGTTTAAGTCCACTCATGCATTATTAGAAGGGGGTTTTAGAAGCGGCCTAAATTATTAATTATCAACAAGCCAACTTTATTAATAATGTATCAGGACAATAAAGTTGGTATAACATATTACCCTCTATCTTCACATATATTAATAATGCAAACCCGCTTCGCCGTGTTAAAAACAAGTTTATTCTACAATCATTTCAAATTGCAACGCATCTTATCTTAGCACCTATACAATACGACAAAGTAATTTTGAATGTATAGTTCTGTCAGTCTCTAGAGACGAGTCATAAGATTAAACGCGCAGTTCATACAGTTTTCATACAAGATTCATTATAATCTAGGCGACAAACAAAAAGCTTTATACATTTAAGCGTTTTGTGTACAATAGAGGTGAGGATCAGTCGAAATTTTGGGGCACAGCCGTCCGTTGGGAATCGAGATTGGCCGGTTCGGTGCTAAAAAATTACGGCCCGCTCGCTCCATTTGTAATCGAGTGTCGAACCGCTCGTAGTAAAGATACAAGCGATATAAAGATAAAAATTAGCGGGCGATGAGCGCGTCAAAAATTATTATAACGAATCTAATGTTCACCGAACTGTGTATTAAAATTAGCATATGCCAGCAAAACACAAAAATATATGACAATTTCAGATGTACAAATCATGTGTCACGTGAACTATTCAAAGAAAATTACAATGAGCACGTTGCATGCCTGGTTGCCAAATTCCAGATGCTATTCAACATGAAGTTATGTCGTCGACTTTGTTTCCTTCCAACTTATTTTGGAAATGATAAAGCTATAATGATTTGCTGCTGCGTGGCACACACCACAAAATATGCATCACATACATCTAACATGCAGTGCACAATTTGATGTTTCAATTTTCGGACGGAATATTTATGAGACTCCTGCGTTGTATGAAACAAGGGACGGCACGGCTGGGCTCGACGCTATCATAAAACACGTAAATACACAAACAGTTTTATGGTTTCTAGATAAAACTATGATGGTGTCCGAAACGTTGGATTTCTGACTGCAGGTGAGAACGAACCGACTCGTCTCATTGGAAAGCAGGGTTTGCCTTGCTCGGAGATACACATTATTTCGGCTTGGCCCGACCCACTTGTAGTTGCTTACCAGCACGCCCAGCGCATAAGTATTAGTAGTGTATTTATTAGAATTTAATAAATAATGCATATACATAGTTTATAAATTACTCACACGGACTTCATTCCGCTGACACGTAATGTCGCTAGTCGATCATTAAGACCCGATCAATAAGTGCAACAATTGAACAACTGTTACACTTAAGAGAAAATCTGAATAGAGTATTTCACAAAAGTTGTCTGGCTTGCAACTATATCTAATGCGGCATTCACGTCATAATGACCCCGATGTTTAGAACTTTTGTCCCCTTGTAGTCGCTATCCTACCGTATACAGCCAGGGACACACGCATACCGTAAATCAATTACCCAGGGCGTACAACACACCCCTAGCTACTATATTTTTGTTTACAATGTCGTGCACACACATAGCTACTAATTTGGCGCGAACTAACTGTTACAGACACCGTCTGTATCTGACGTGGTGTATTAGTCAACTATGTTGTGTAGTTTGTAAATAAGAAAATATGAATGTTGATGAGATAATGCCGCACACCTTAATAAAGCTGCACAGAAGACACGGTGTGCTTCACACCGTCGAGAAGCGTCAATGCCCCTAGCTAGCTACCCTTTGAAAAAATTTTAAAAAACTTGTAGGTGACCACGACACCCTGTTGTCGACAGTGTGCCTGACACTGTGTAGAGTACACAGGTTCCAAACGTTGGGGGCATTATAACCTGAACGCCGCATAATTCATTAAAACTGATTGGTGTGTGGGATAAGTTTTGCACACCGAGAAGACTAACGCCTCAATTGTATATATTTGCCGACACTACAACTATAACATTTAGTGAACGATCGTAACTGAATTACAGGTTGGTAAAGATGCGGAAGAAACGGAGAGCGAAAATTACTACTACAGCTAGAAAGCAGCAAACTTCGAAAAAACTGTATTGGAAGAATTCGAATTGTTATTTTATTGTTGTCGCAAACCGATTTGTGTGTATTTTCAGAATATATTTTACAAATACATGACAAATCGGGATGGACACATCGATTATTAAGACTGTTATTTACTATAAGTGAATGCAGTTTATATTTTAACTATGCAATACGTACCTTTAGCAAACATTGCTTGCCTTGTGTTGAACACCAAGACTGTGCGGAAATCACAAAATTCCGATCCGAATAAACAATTCCTTTGTGAAACACAAACTACAAATTTTGATAAATGTTTAACATAGGAACTTGACGAAATCCCAACCAAATATATGTTATACGAAAAACTTGACATATATATACTAAATATTCAAAAATTTTACGCTAAAATACACAGCAATACGCTGCGCTGGAGTACGAATTAGTATAACTTAAAGTACGGTATATCTATTATGTATATATATATGTATGTATACGGTATGCATATTGAAGATTTGATTTAACCATTTTAAAGCTACATTTAGAGCTAGCTCGGTGCATAAATGCAACATGCTTGACGAAAGTCATGACTAATGGTGCTAACATCTTTATCTGTTCAAGAAATTGAGCTAAACTTGCTGACATACATTTCCTATACTCCAAAATCTACATGACACTTATACGCTGACTTAGTAAGCTTTTAGCCAGACAGAATTTCTTGCGACCTGATTCGGCGTAAATGAGTTTACGTTTATTTGTTTAGCTATATGCAATGTTTGTCACGTGATGTATACATGTTACAGTTTTATGTTAAATAAAATGTAACGCGCGCAGTTTTCTCATATATGTGGTATACAATAAAACTGTCGAATAAAAAATAGCCAAAATAAACAAAAATCAATCCAATTACCACATTTTCAATGAACAGAACGAATTTTCAATATTTAACCCCGTAAAATTTTATGAAAATATTAGAGATTTTTAATATGTACTTTAGCCAATAAAGTTACGCAAAACCAAGTTTCCGTATTGTCATTGTTATCGTAAAGCGTTTACCACAAGTGGTTCCAAGCATTCCAAAATTACAAATCTCTGGGTCCAAGTCAAAAATTAAAATAGGTATGTTTTGAGGTACCAGCATGTAACATCATCTTTAGTAATTGAAGGTGAGAAAGAGCCAATTTACAGGATTTGGTTCGGCAAGACTCTTCGCACATAACCATGTCCGGCTAGGCTCCGCTGTCGCTGGCAAATCTTACTACTCTATCTCGGGTCTTTGCGAAGAACCAAGTCCGAGTCGGTCGGCTCAACTCTTTTGGTGGAAACCCAGGCTCTGCTCTTAGGCTCCTCATAAAATAGTTTGCATTTCAAGAGAGTACATAACACACAAACGACTTATATAGAGTTGCTTTCGGAGCATTTAAGAGCCAATTCGGTGTTATCTCGGTTGTTCTGATTATTGGATGACTGGTAATTGTTCTATATATCAGCGGTTACAATTATGTTTATTATTTTAGAAAAGAGATTTTAGGAGCCGATGACAACTTTTCCAAATACCCTAAACTCGGCTCTTCCGATGTCATGGCAGACTCAGCTCGGCTCTAGATTCGAGGCAAGCCGAGTCGATCCGGGAGCCTAAATTATCACTTCTAATCGCAATATACTATATGAGCGTTTACATACACCACCATATTGACAGTGTTTGTCCAGACTGATTAGTACGTTGCCTCCGACAATCTAGGATAGCTCTCTATACTATTACAGAAGCTAGCTGCTGCAGTTTCCGACTCACAAAAGTTACGCAAACTATTAGCGGTTAATAAATTACAATTGGATTTACGACTACCGTAACTAGTTGGTGCTACTGAAGCAACATCGTTTAGTTTCCTTTATTGCTAAAATGGGTTTTGTGGATACAGTTATGTCGGCACCTTTATTCAGCGTATTGGTGGACACAAGAAAAAATATTTTCCGAAATTTGTAATATGGTTACAATCCCGAAATTTTATCTATATAATGGATGGAAGCTTACTACGAACAAGCAATCATGAACATCTCTTCTGGCCCAAAAACAAATCAATATGAACAAAGAAATTTTGGGTAGGCCAATCAGATATAAATTCTAGGTATCCGAGATGTCCTAGCTTGCAGCGTTCAAAGGAGTGTGTAGTAACAATCTACCAAACATTGAGTCAGACAATGATGCCATTGTACTCCTACAACTGAATCTATTATAACTTATTTAATAAAGTTCTTTGACAAAATTTATATAATGTAAAAGAATGCACAAAATCTGATTGTCCCTTAAGTTTCATAATAATCAAATGCATATGCTTTTATTTCTATTGAATACTTAATAATCCATAGCGATCTTGCATTTGCTAAAACTCCAATTTATAATCGAGCCAGTCTTCTGTTCGATTCATATCCGCGGCTCCAATTCGAGACGAAAACGCATTCATGGCCACCATGTTGCTATTAGTCCACCATTGAACACGTTGAATACCGCGTTCTACTGCACACTAAAACATGAAATGCACTCAAACACCAAGATAGTTACGAATTTTCTTAGACCTAGGTCAGTGCATGTTATTAGCAGCAATATTTCAAATTTATATATATTGTGACGACAACATCGCCCACATATCGCGAAATAAACCTAAAGAACCCCTTGTACCACAAGTCAGATGTTACCTCGACGGCCTCCGCTCAGCAAATTATGTGTTTGTTGAAATGTTGCACCCTCGCCTAAAAATTCTAAAGATGTCAACAAGGCTGCAAAAATGTGCAATAAAATCAAAATTTATCAGAATCAGGGCGTCCCCATATTTTTATTAGCCTCAAGGTTGCCAAGAAATCCCTTTAGCCGAGCTCTTTCCGGTTATTAAACAGGTGGTATCCCGGTTCAATTCCACGCATCAAATTTTTGCCTGAGAAAAAGCCAGAACCAACTGACATGGGCTTAAAAAACTTCCTCACTAACAAATAAGTAATACTCTGCGAAAAATAAACGCATATTTCCTGTCTTCGAAGCAAACAAAAGAACGTGTTTAAATCTATAACTGTTGTAAGCCTTTTTCAGGTATAGCCGTGCTTTATTATGGCCACTGAGTTGCCACGAAAAACAATGTAGGATATGTTATTACAATGGAAACGCTCCTTAATAAATACACTTCTTTTAAATATCATGATTTTGTCACATTTGCTAGTTTATGCGAAAACTTTATTTACATATTAATAATATTTCATATTCATTAAATTAACATACATTGATTCCGAAGTCCCAGGGGTAGACGGATCGCCGGGGGGATGGGATGGGGCTCGAGCCTCATGTGGGTAACCACTACCCCTATGAGAATGCATGTTTAACTAAATAATCTTTTTGAGTCACTTCAATGTGTTTAATAAATATTCCTTCATTTTGTTTTACTGCTAAGGTCGATAGATATTAGAAGGATTGACTGATTTGCGTAAAATTTATGTCAGTTATGGCAACAACTGTGGTATGAATTGTACTGGTCATAACAGAAGCTAGAACAAAAGACATTTTAACGTACTTTGCATAATCACACAGTATCACGTGAAAATGAAATTGTGAATAACAATAAACCAGTAAAGTGAGGTCGCACGCCACAGACGAGGATTTTTGGCACCATTGAACGGTATTTTAGTTCGTCGTTCACAAATAAGCTAATTTTGGCACGAAAAATAGTCAATTTCGCAATTTGTTTCAATAGATGTAAATAGAAAGCTAAAGTAATGCAGCAGTTTAAAGCAGACAGAACATTCTGCCCACACCGATGCCCATCTGCCCCGCCTTGTAACTGTTTAAGCAAGCAGAAGAACATTCTATAAACGTTGGTACACATAGCTAAAATGAACTGTACGCATTATTTTAAGGTTTTCTCGAAAGTAATAATTGTTTTTCATTCGATACTGATTAGGGTTCCAAAAATCTTGTTTAAGTACGCAAGACGATATTTACAAAATGGTATTATGCCAAATCTATTTCCAGATAGTTTTGTATACATTTAGCAGATTTGAGATTGATCAGGGTACGATTGTGCTAAATTTTTGATGCCACTATTCGCTGAGCATCTGCCAAGTTTACGTGGCTTAAACGTCAGCCTAAGGGATCACACATCATAGTAAGTAAGCACAACCAAAACTTTCTGCGATTGTGTTCGACAATTGAATTGAGATACGAAAAACTGTTTTTTTAATATTTTGTCTGGGTTTACACCCAATACATATGCAATAAGACCATTACGCCAACTAAACACTAAGACGTTGCACTAAGCACTGCGCACGCAGCGCCCAATCGTGATTTCGGTGCACTAAGCACTGAGACTAAGCCTAAATACAAAGCTATTATGGTCAATGTACACAAACTAGGTCATACCAGATAAAGGTGCGGTCCTTCGGGTACTATATTTCATTTTAACTCGCCCGACTTAGTTTAATATCAGCGACCAGACGCAAAACTATCCCAACATCTGTATGCTATAGTTGATCCTTAGGTTATACATACAACAATGCAACGGCTATTGTTCGTTATAGTGCCGTTGTAAAAAGAGTTTTAGTGCCAAGCCGTACATGTTATGTAAGCATCCAGCCAATTAAAAATGTTAAAGCGCCTGCTCCAAGAACAATTTGCACAGTTTCACTACATTTTGGGCCTTTTATGTTGTTCGTTTTTGTCGCCTTGAATAAATATACCCGCGCACTCCAAACATTTACACGCACGGTACATCATAGCCTAGCACACGTTGCGCTACTCTTGGCAAAATTTAATGATTTCTATATGTTTTAACGATATTCGCTCAGCAACGTACAAATAACCTCTGCGGACAAGACCCAAAGGTCATTAGTATGAAAATTCGCAGCTACTCATTTTCCAAAAAAATAATTATTTTTGACAGTAGAATTCATTGCAATATTCAGCATCATGCAGTACAGAGCGTAGTACGCCCTTACTATAAATCATACAATATTGTTTGCCAAAGATTCTGGGGTCCCAGTCATAGAGAACCCCCAGTCTGAACATTGGGTGTCATTGATCACAATATACTAGCAGCGCAACTTAGCCGAGAACAATCAATTATCATCGTGTCTTCAAAAATCCAAACCCGGATACAACCTATGACGTGTGTAAATATAAAACAATCCGGGGATATTATTTGTTGGGAACAACAATTTATTGGAAAATTAAGTATAATTAAAGCAAGAAATTAATAACACTTGTTTTCATGCAACAAATCACAGATCCCAAATTCCTATCGAGGCCCCGTAACCCACCCACACCCTCCCGTCCCCCTCCTCTCGGAATCCCCGTACACCCCAAAGCCAGAATCTCAATGCTAGCTATGTAGTGACTTGCCATTTTATTCTTCGCTGCAAGATTACAATAATTAAGAAACCAGTAGAAATTTGTATGGACTGTCTGCGTCGCGGTCTTCAGTGTGGATATGGCCAAAATAGTAAAAGGCTCAGCTGGGTGAATATATCTTTGCGGCAAAATAACATAATGGTTTAAGCTTCTTTTCTATAAAGATGTAGGTTTGGTACAAAAATTGCTTTCTAGAATTTAGTGCACCAAAGACCAAACGGTAGTTGGGAATATTCACATTGAGAAAGAACGGGGATTATTTTAACGTAAGGCGTCGGACGCCGTCTCTGGACGCGAAGCGGCGATCCCCGTCCATAAACAGAGGGGTTATCTATTGCGTCTTCCATTATTATCAATACGATAATCAAATACTAAACTCCTAGGTCGGCGAATTCCCAGCCACCGTTAAAATTGTCGGACTTTAATGGTAATAGAAACAAGGAGAAACAAAAAGAAAAAACAAGCAAAACCACAAACAGAATCTTCATCACTAGCTATGCAATAACTTGCAATTACCACTCGCTAAAAGACTCTGGTGCAGAAATTAGTAAAAATTCGTTTGGACCATCGGCGTCGCAAACTTCATCTGAACAAAGCCAAAAGAAATATAAGGGACAACTAGATGACCATATCTTTGCGGCAAAATAGCGTAACGGTTAATGTTTCTTCTCTATAAGGCTGTGGATTTTGCACAAGAATTGTGTATTTTTCTCGAATTGAGTAACCTAAAGGTCCAACGGTACTTGAGAATTCTACCCATCACAATCTATGACTCGTAAGTGATGCCTACACTTGCCTACAATATAACATAGTACTGGCTAGTCCATAGTGGGGGGCGTGGCCCCCCGGCAAAACGGAGGTACCCCCCGGCAACAATTCGGGTACCCCCGGCTCAGAGGCCCCTGCTGAGAAAAATTTATGTCCAAACGCGACAAAATCCGGCAAAAATTGCCTCCACCCCAGCAAAATCCGACACCCCCCGGTAGGTGAGCCGGGGGCCCCCGGCTCAGGCCCCTGCTACAATTTCCGAAGTTTGGACTAGCCAGTAGTAAGCAATAATCTTAACCTTTTACTTCAAGAATTATAGTGTGGAAACATGCATTTTTTTCGAATTAATGTCCGCTATTACCTAGGGTATAACCCAACGGTAATAAATTCTGTACATATTCAAGTTACGGAAATTTTCAAAAACATAGTAGTGAAATTTTTAACATTCGTTAACCCGGTAAAACCAAATAACACATATTTCTCTAGTCTAAAAATAAACTCAACTCAATAAAATAACTAAACTAACTTTTGCAGCTGCACAAATGAGGGATTTTCCGTAACCACGTTTTCGATGCTGTGGAGCAATGTAAACAAGATCTATAAGCATCACTTGACCCAACCAAGTGGAATATCCGTTGGATGCAATTAAAAAGCCAAGTATATCTAGCAACAAAAAATTGTAGTAGAAAAGCGCTGTTGTGTAATCACGCCAGACCGGAATTTATTGTGAAACAATTTGCAAACATGGTTAATTAAAATTTAAGCTGTTGAACGCATAAACATTCACGCGCATCTGGTCTTGTTTGACCCTATAATATACTGCGAAGTACTGATAAACAAGCCTCTTGTGTAGTATACGTTTGTACGAGGCTTTTCCCTATTCGGTAATTGTTTGTGACGCATAGTACCTTCAGTTAAACAGCCTGGCTTCGATTCACTTTTGTCTGTAATGCTTGTGTTGGTTTTACAGCGACTTTTCTCCAAAACGCCAACCAAAATCCCATGAGCAAGCCTATCACTATCCCAAAACATAGCGAAACGTAACCAAGTACTTGCTGAGAACGTATTACGGCCGCGAACAGAAAATAAAGAAAACAAAATTACACACAAACATACTACCAATTCGTATTTTATATTGCAAGTACTTATCTGAAAAGCGACTATTGATAGTCTACTGTAAGCGAAATACCGAATATAAAGCAGGTCTGAATAGGAAATGAAATTTCACACTGTAATGCCCATTTCCAAGACCACATGATTTAGGCTTCTTACCTTCGGAAGCTTTTGACTTCATAATGAATCTGTAAGTGAATAAATCGTTCATTACTCCAATAGTTTTCGAATCTAAAATAGACGAACAATTAATTGTTCACAGTTCATACAAATCTTTCTTGTAAAATAACATTTCAATACACATAACGACACCAGTATTTAGTGTGTTGTGTAGATTAAAGTGGTGGTATTATCACACTAGTTTGTTATTTCAGAGCACAACTACAGTGACTTGAATACTATAGTATATTTTGCGTGAGGACCTATCTATATACTGCTGCGAAAATATGAGCCATTTCGGTTAACACGTTATAAAGGTTCAAAACAACACAACTTAAATTCGAGTATATTTTGGTCTGGAAACAGGACTGTTTAACCACTGTACCACGACTAGTGGAGATGCAAAAAATGTGTAAAGTTTTTAACGCTAATGCTTAATATCATTACAGTGAAAAATGTCCAGAGCCGTCATTCTATTCTATCCTGCGACGCGAGACTAGTGGTACGTTCCATTGCTCCATTTCAGGAATTGAAATTGTCTCTAAACTAAACTATTTGAAAATGGGAATTCGAAATTTTCACTATTACATATGTTATACATACACGCCAGGGAATAACCGGAACCAAAATTTACCGGAACCGGAACCAGCAACCGGAACCGTCCATTTAAACCGGATCCGGAACCGGAACCGGAACCTGGTCTTCGGAATTTATATATAGTAAAACAGATGATGGAAGAAATGAAGGTATAGTGGATTTAAAATGCATTAAAAATAACTTTTACATTAAACTTAATGTATTGCGATGGTATTATTGCATTTCTGAAACTTTAAAGAGACTGAGGAAGCTAATAATGTTTATTTATCGATCAAATATGTCGATTTTTGGACACCCAGAGCAAAAAAATGCCTTCCACTATACACCATTGCGTAGTCTGCGTCAAATCGAATATGTTTACATGCCTTGGAGCGTAGAATACACACTTTCGCTCTGTCTCCAGTCGCCTTCCTTTACTACACATACGTTTGTTACATGTTCTTCTGTAGGAAACTTGAAATTATTGGTTTATATCATTATAAGAGAAAATAATAGATACAAGGTAATTTTCTGATCAGTGGTCAGGGACACTGTTTAGGCTAGCGTTGGATAATATATATTACATATGTTTGGATCACAGATGAAGCAAAAAACGTGGAAAATTTCAAACAAAATTTTTAAACCGGAATTCCGGTTCCGGTATGGTTTTTGCCCTTTGCCGGAACCGCAACCGGAACACGATTTTCGCCGGAACCGGAATTCCGGTTACTCCCTGATACACGCATAGGTGTCGTGCAATTTTCCTGTTTTATTATGCTTATGAAATGATAATGTACATAATGGGTACAATTCTAGCAGCAACATTTGCTACATAAATGTTTTCAGAGATAATATATTCGTGAAATCAAGTTTATGATAAAGAGTTTTACGTTTTAAATCCTGTCCACACAATCCTGCAGAAGGTATATACATCAGTGATCTTTATTATATAACGCCACAAGCCCCAAATGTGGCATTGAAATTCGAAACCATTGAGCCCTTTGTTTTTCACAAAGTGCGTTACTAATATACCAGCCGTTCCAACATAAACTAGTAACTCTATCGAGATTGCAGAACGTAGTGAAGCATAGGTACACCTACGCCTTTTGCGTGCACATAAATCAGCTCTCGATAGCATTCGTCGATATGCTATATGTGGACATCACACAATACCAGCACAAGTTACAACAAAACTAACACTGGCAATGAGTTTCCCATGCCGCAAAACCCCCAGGTGCAACTTATCAGCCGCCCGAAACGTTAGAATAAATTTTCAAATTTTGGGTCGAGGAACCACGAGGGTACCTCAAACCCCATAACTCCAGAACCGGAGCCTTAATCGAAAACAAAAAAGAGGCATCGGCATTTATCATTTTACTATGAAATAAAACCAATCAGAGAAAGAAATTCGAATGTTATGATACAATAACTTTTGCTTCCGTGAAGGGTACTAAAATGGTGTAAAAACCCTCATTTTAATTTCTGACCCCGAACCAAAGGGGCGCCATACATTTGTACCCATGGAACCATGGCTCGCAGAGTAAAACCAATACCGGCAATGAAATGAGTTTCCCATGCCCGAAAACCCCAAGCGAAACTTTTCCGCCGCCTTCGACGTCAAAACAAATTTTGTAATTTTGGGACGAGGAACCATGAGGGTGCCATACCTCAAACCCCATAGCTCCAAAATTAGAGCCTTAATCGAAAAACAAAAATGTGGCATCGGCATTTATCATTTCACAATAAAATTAAACCAACCAGAGAAAGAAATTCGAACGTTAAAATAAAAATAACCTTGCTTCCGTAAAGGGTAGTAAAAAACCCTCATTTTGACCTCTGACCCCCAACCATGAGGCGCAGAGCAAAACCAGCACCAGCAATGAGTTTCCCATACCCGAAAACCACCAGGTAAAACTTATCAGCCGCCCAAGACGTCAGAACAAATTTTCAAATTTTGGGTCGAGGAACCACGAGGGTACCTCAAACCCCGCACCTCCAGAACCAGAACCTTAATCGAAAAACAAAAAAGAGGCATCGGCATTTATGATTGTACTATGAAATAAAACCAACTAGAGAAAGAAATTCGAATGTTAAGATAAAAATAAATTGCTTCCGTGAAGGGTACTAAAATGGGGTAAAATGGGGCCCAAAAAAACCCCACATTTTGGCCCTTTACCCCGGAACCAGACCCCAAATCAAAAACGTTCGGGGATGTACACCGTAAATCGACTACGCCGGTTCGAATGAGCGCAAGATCATGAAAATTGGTTTAGGCGTTCTCGAGTTATGGCCCATCACACACACACAGACGGAATTTAAAAGATTTCACCCCTGTAACACACAATCTCCACTACGTTTCACTACGTTCTGATAACAAAAATATATATGATGCTATATAAAAACATTATTAAGTGTGGCAGTAGCTGAATCGTTGAGCGTTAATTCCATAATGACGTGGTCCTTCGAGCGAGACTGCATCGGGAATTTTCGTTTTAATATTTGTTTCAAATATTTACTCTGACTACATCGGGACTTTTCGTTTTAATATTTGTTTCAAATATTTACCCTAAAAAGCGATATTATGCTCCCTTAAACATATGTTTTATTTCTCATACCGGAGATAAACTTAAATACAAATGCGCAAATTGGCTCTGCGAAATTTTGTAGAAACTAAACACTAAGAGTAGAAAAAACGGGAAAAGACATAACACAATCCTGATAATTACTGGTGGTATTGTATATTACAGCACAGCATAGTATACACTAAACATAAAATTCTAGCCCCAAACAGGAAGACTTGGTGGTTAAGGGTTTCTGTTTTAAGGCGATTTTTTTCGCGTACGAAACCTATTTCTATAATTATAATTACATTTACTGTTCTAAATCTGTGCGATTTAGAAGCTAGCAAACAGTTCAGTTCAGTTTTCAGATGAAATTTTAACCCACTACCACAAGTTTTGCGCCTATGATGTAACCACGTAGCTACATACTCTTACCACATATAATTTGTGAAACTGAAAAGTGCTGTAACGGTTTTCTTTTACGAAAAATACTAGGGAAATTCAAAAATTTCAACCCAAATTCACCGTTAGACAGACAAGCTTGTTGAATTACTTTAAAAATAATTGATATATATTGCAATTTTTCGCTATATGTATTTATCCTATGTTATGGGAGGTGATATTCTTACTGAAAATGGCTCATGACCTGAAATACATACACGTCACAGAAAAGTTTTATTAATCCTTTGAACGGGTACCAACAAAATAGTTTACTTTTATGTCCGATACTACAGTAACAAATAATTAAGTTTGTAGAGAGACGATGTAGTATACAGCCGTTAGTAGGGGTTCTTAATAAAATAACGGTTATAATCGATTCCCAACTGGTGTTTGCCGAATTTGCGGTTAAAATACATCGAACGTAAAGTTTGTGAATTGATTCATTTGCTTTGTATTTTTAGTTGAGTCAAATAATATATAGAAAAGTAATTTTGAAAAAAAATTACACGAACTGACTATAAATTCTACTTATTTAAACTATATGCGTTTGAAATAATTTCCCCAGTACCATTTTTGATTAAATTTCAACGTTTTCATAGCAACAGTATCGTAAATCCGTTGTAAGTTTTAGGTTAGTAAAGAATTACATAGGGACATTAAAACAAATCTGCTGGTACTAAACTATCGGAGTATTAAGAGTATGTTGACCCTGTGATGATATATCGCACCGAATTTGTGCTCCAAGACTAAAAGATTTGTGATGTCTTCAACTTGTTGAATACTATTAATGCAGAAAGTGGCAGTTTTAATAAAATAGATCTAGATCAAGTACAAACAAGCGGCGATGATGATCAACTCACTCTTCAGGTTTCCCGTCGACGGTACGTCGCGGTCATTTCCGACCAAATTCCAAAGGTTTATGGTCCACCAAGTGCATCATAAACATGACTACCCCACACATGTGTTTGGACCACCAGATCAAGCTCCTTACCAAAGGTTCTTAGACCAGCAACTTATAAGCCACAATGTTCTTGGACCACTAAATCTACGAACACCCATGTTCATGGACCTCTAAATTCAGACGCCCTATGTTCTTGCACCACCAAATTCAAACACCAATGTTGTTGGACCACCACTAATTCAAACCGAGCAAAAAAGCTCAGGTTAAGCATTTTGGAATTTTTTTAATAATCTGCGGGGAGTCTGAGATAGTGGTCTCACAACTTGGTAACGGGTAAAATTAGTGTTCCAGGAACCTGATGTGGACCGAATTTAGTGGTCTATGAACGTGGGTGGACCTTAATTTGATGGTTCATGACCTTGGAAGGGAATGGTCAGGATGTCGTGATCTAAGAGCATTGATGGAGTAGTTATGTTTATGACCCAGTTGGTGGAAGCGCAGCGGACTGTAATGTGAGAAATCTGATGAGTGTCAAACTCTTCAGTAGAGGCGATAATAACCAATTCGTGGAGATTGATAATTACGCATTGGTCACATGAGGTATACTGTTGACTTTGGGTTGTTCTAAAGTATTCTCAAAGCCAAAGAAATGGAGCAGCTGTAATTCTACCGTTGCCGTAAAATGTGCAACTTTGCGTATATTGGGCAAGTTCAAATAAGATTAATTGAACTGTTCTGCTAAATCCACCGGAACCAAATTATGTACAATCAACAGCATATTCATCAGCCACAGACTGAAAAACGGCGCTAACTTTTAACTTGCAGGGTCATAAGCAGCTATCCCAGATTCGTGAACGCCATAAAGCGTGAGAATAGATTAAATACTCAAGTAACATATTTATATAGCGTGTAAAAGCTGGAAGTTTACACGACTGGGATAAGCTCAAAATAATATCTATCTTTTTAGTTAGACCGAAACTATTTTATAAACTTCAAAAGTAATATGAAAACGTAGTGTACAAGTAGACTTCATTCACATTTCAGCAAACTATAAATAGCTGAAGCTAACAATGTCGGCGTGCAAACATATTCAAGTTATATTGTATCTATCAATACGTATGTCAGTTAATTCTATTTGTCGGATTTAACTGAATGAACACATACCGCTAGGAAATTTCTCGAGTCCCAGTTCGTCAGCACATACCTTGAAATCAAAATACCACGAAATAGATTGAAGAGCTGACTAAATACTTTATGAATGTACATTTGCTAAGAATACTTAAAGTTGAACATTGAACAAATCCATACATTAATTTTATCACATCACTATTTAGTCTTCGGAAATATATATGGAACCTTATATTCCGTGCTGATACAGGCGATTCGCAGTAAACGAAGGTTCATGTATATACAGTTCGTAGAATCTGAGCACTAGCTAAATTTATTGTTTCACAATCAATGTATTCAGTTCGGTTAGCCGTAACGACAGGATTAGATTGTTGCGCAAAACACTTCTAATCATTACTTATAAAATTGCAGTTGTACAAGAGTCAAATAGAATAACTAGAGAATTTTTAAGCTACAATCGTAGCTGCTGGAATTGCAAATCTAAATCAAATTCCACATTGCGAACATGTACAGAAAATGCTAAGCCCTTTGTGTTACATGCGTGCTGACCATATTAGTTGGTAATTAGTAATTTCAAATTATATATAAGGACCTGGAGCGGCCTAATTGCGGCTCCGGCAAAACCGTGCTCCAGTCACAGCTCAGCGCATAAAAAAGAATAAAACCATAGCGAAATCGGAATTCTGGTTATTCACTGCGGCATGCTAAAAACAGAAAATTTCCAGTTTATCCGCGTTGGACAAACTAGTTATCGTGCCATACACAATGTTAAGGTAATTTAGACTATTCGAGTCATTGATCAACCATATAATATACAGAACTATATACCTTACAATTCCTACTATACTATACAAAACAATTCCACGGCAGTTGTAAAAAGAAGCAAGAAGCAAAAAGAATCACCGATCTCAACCCCCAGCTATGAAATAAATTTGTCAATTTATTAACCGCTGCAAGATATAATTAAAAAAATAATAGAAATTCGCTTAGATCGTCGATGCCGTAACCTTCGGTTTAGACATAACCAAAACACGTAAAAGGCACTATAGGGGACTATATCTCTGCGGAGTATTAATACAATGACCCTCCCATCACCCCAAGCAGACGTACATTGGACATGTATGATTTATATATAGAATTTTTGTATCTGTATATGATTTTTTGTGTAGGAAGAAGCCGCCATTTCTTCACGGAGATTTGATTTTAGTTTTAACGATCTCTGTCACAGGCTCATAGCTTCAACATAATTGACCTCTGGGAACTGTAGACGTGAGGAAGTTTTGAGCTCACGAGCATCCGAAATAATCTTACAGGCCTGTTCACATCTTATTAGCTACATGTCCGCTGGTGTTAAAGAAATACCTTCGGCACCAAAGTGTTAATTTAATTTAGTGTGCATCTACACAAAACTATATTGTATATACCAAAGTACAACGTACTAAAATAAAGTATATAAATATTATAAACATATAAACATCAGCTCACATTACGGAGTTCCATTATAGTAGTATCGTCACAATCGTTGTAGATCACAATGTTTGATTCGGTAGGAACGAATGATGCACAATCCTGTGTTTGAAAAATAGTCGATGATGATTTTATGCTCAGAATACAATCGTCAATTCAAGTTGGTGTCTTAATGTCTTCAACAGTATCGAAGCTTAAGTCAAGATATAAGAGAAAGCATTAAATGCAGAAGTGGTAAAATGCAGCCTTGTGTTTCAACTTCACGATTTTTAGCATTTGACGTGTCACTGTCTATGTAATACCCTCATAAGCATACATGCCGACGGTCGGTCATGCCAGGGGGGGGGTAGAGGCCCCCACGGTGGGGGGTCGCGGCCATCCCAGGGGGGGTAACCCCCCTTGGCCGGCCAAATTTGTCTAGGGGGGGTCGATCTCGTGAGGACCTTTTTTTTGGTCCTCGCAGCCGTTAATACTATTATTAACCCTATATGAGATGGAAATGGAGGATATAAAAAAGTCTGTTTTCATCGTTACGTGGTTTACTAAAAAGGAAATTGTCCAGCCTTCCACATTCCTTGATTGCAGCAGCCACGTTTATTAACCCCGGGGGGGGGTAACCCCCCCCCGGCCTTTCGGCCTCGGGGGGGGGGGGGGTCCGGACCTCAGGGGGGGGGTTACCCCCTACCCCCCCTGCCGGCATGTATGCTCATAAGTATTGTTCAGTGTTTTAGTAAGACAATGTAATAGGCGTTGTTATAACAGAATTAGATACCGCACTCGAATCAGGTTGGAGTAAGGCTCCCTAATATTTGTTTAAGCTAACCACACTGAATAATGAACTGCGCTAAATATGTTGAAGGGGCACACATTTTAAGCAGCAGGACCTGTGAGTGACGAGGTTCACATCTTCGTTCCTTGTCGTGCAACCCTGGCAGCCTCCGAGAAAAAACTAGCGGAACCACACAGCTTAGTCACAAAAACAATCCCAATTTTTGATACCGGTTATCGTGGACTAAATGTGGCTTGCTCTGATGAGTACATGGATATATAGAGTGGTAGGGGGTGACTCTCTAAGCATAGGACCCCTCTCCTCAAGCCAATTTAGCATCCCCTGATGGGTCCACACACCCCCGCCTCCGTGCGCCCAAGGCGTGTGGAAAATTAAATAATAGTCAAAAACAAAAGGAATCAGCTACAGGTAGGGTCGTTAGACTCCAGCTGATTTATAGGGTCGGCGTTTTTCAAAAAGTTCTGCAAGATGGGGTAATGGTTCAATAACATTGTGATATCGGGGACCAGGGAACAGTGTTGGGCAGGGGAAGCTGGCCGCACCCAAAAATTAAGCTATGGGGCCACGTTATTCGTTCTGCTACCACCTCCACCTTGATTTTCTCAAATTTTCCTTAATTTACCCTAAATTTTGCGCGGGCGGTGGGATTAGTAAACTGTAAAAGCCAACTGTAAAAGTCTTCAAAACCTTACGGATAGCTATAAGAGACATTTGTCTCTTATAGCTGGTCATAAGAGACAAAAGTGTCTTATAGCTATGTGTATGAAACTAAAATATTATACGCCAGCCTTAAGAGATTTTTGTTTCTTACGGACGGTTGTAAGAGACATAACAGCCCGGTTTTTGCACGCATTTTTCTGTGAATGCTGATATCGGGCTGGGTCCGGCTACTGTCTCGTCGGGTGGGGTAGACGTTTTTCAACCCTGTGTGCTCTGCATGTAGAATATTTTTGTCACTGCTGTAGAATGTGATATTGTGTTTTATTGCTTCTATTAGAACCTGCGTCATATAATATGCGTGTTAATATTTTATATTACAATGCAATCAGTTCCTGTAAAAATAAACTTCAGCATTACATGATAAACGTGAATAAAGTCCAATGGGCTGAATTGCCTGCCACCACTCAACACTGTCAAACCTCCTAATGAATTAAGTCTTAAGAGTGGGAAAACATATCAAACAACATACTGAGAGGATAGCAAACAATGATGGGCACTGATGTACAAGTTTTGTAGCTTATACCAAGAGTTCGTAAAGGAAGGTACTTAGCTACACTTTAGGAACGACGGAGGGGTAGAGAGTGAATGAATACTACCCAAATTGTTCAATATAGTGGCTAATAAAGTCTTTAAGGGTCACATATAAGCAAAAACAGGGAAGGAGAATGTTTAGGCCATACGCCCCAACGCAAAACATAACAACAACAACAAAGAAGTTTATTAACAAATAGCGTACCGATATCCGGAAAATCAGCGTAATGAGTTTTGCATCCGGCGTTATGGCCATAATTGCGGGCTCGAAACTTAGGCAATGGCTTAACTACTTCCGGTGTACCGGTTACAAAATCTAATCATAAAATAAACGTATAAGTAAATTTTAAATAAGACAAGTTAATAAACATAAATTCAACCGACAAGGAAGCAAGTCCACTTACACTCGGTGAAAATATACAGCATAAGATTAATATTTATTAAGGGAGTAAATAGCATTTCAAATAATTATTAAAAAAGTTTCTAAAACTGAAAAACTGGCTCAAGTCAAGCTTGTTTAAAAGTATTTTGAATTTGCTGCAGTCGGATGACCCTACGACAGGTTCACAGCAAACAAAACTAGGTAATTTATTCCACGCATCGATAGTTGTCAATGCGAAGTTATGTTTATAACAGTTTGTATGAAACTTTGGTTTTATTAGTTTTATTTCGTGACCACGCGTGTTCGTGTTGTGGGAAATTTTAAAAAATCTGTGGCAGCTATCAGTGTCATTATTAAAGCTTTTGAAAACTAGAATAAGGTTAGCCGTTTCTTATATGTCATATCGAAGATACCAAGCCGTACGGCTAGCCTTCCGGTGAAATACCGTTGCACTTTCTCCAACCTATCTATTTCGAGCAAATAACACGGTGACCAAACTTGGCTAGAATATTCCAATATTGGCCGAACATGAGATAAATATGACAATATTAATGACTCTGAGTTACAGTGAATGAGGCGGTTAAACAACATATTGATTACACGATATGCTTTTGCAACGATGACATGCAGTGCGTCTCAAATTTGAGGTCGGCGCTAATTATTACACCTAGGTCTTTACACGCGGAAACACAGGGAGTTACATTCCTTCGCAAACTGTATTGAAATTTGAGGTTGTTTTTGCCCAAGTGTAAAATATTGCATTTCGAGACTGAAATAGAATGTTGCCAGGATTTTGCCCATTGCTCCAAGGAAATAAGTGCGTTCAGCAGATGCGTCGGAGCATTGTCATCGTTGCAGTTTGACGTATTAACATATGACTTAACGTCGTCTGCAAAAAGTTCATAATTGACATTATTTAAGCAACAAGCAACATCATTTATATATATCAGAAACAATGTAGGTCCTAGGACGCTACCTTGAGGCACTCCAGATAGAACCTTCTGTGAATTTGAATATGTATTATTCAATTTAACTCTGAACGATCTTCCGCTGACAAAAGCAGTAATCCAATTCAAAAGTGCACCAGTTGCCTATACATGAAATTTTGTGATGCAGTTTGACATGCGAAACGATATCAAACGCTCTTGCAAAATCAATGTACGCAATATCAACTGATTTTCCATGGTCTAAATGCATTTGACCAATCGTTAACAGATTCAAGCCGCTGAGTACATGTTGATTTCTTTGACACAAAACCATGTTGGTTTGGATTAATTATATTATTGATACCAAATAAGACTGTACACGATTATTAGTAATGGACTCCATAATTTTACAACAGTGAGAAAGTAATGATATAGGTCTATAATTTAACGCAAAACATGAATCGCCTTTTTTGTATAATGGAACAATAGCTAGCAGCTATAATGGAACTATAAGTAAACATAGGGCATCATTTCTGAATTGACATAAACCACAAACATTAGTAGAACGGTGAATCGCTTATCTGTAATGCCATTTAAAACGAATGCCTACTTTACTGCCGTCGAGCTTGTCAATACATTTATCTGCGCGGCATCATGTTACAACTGCTATAAACCACGACCGTTATTAGGACGGTGACAAGTTATTCTGTAACATTTCACCTGAATCATGTTTTTAAGCAGTAGAGCTTGCAAATACAGTTATACTTACCGTGTCACATACCATATTTTTTCGATAATATACTTCTTTTAACAACAATTCGTATGCAAATGCAAAGTTCATTTACTTTGCAACATTATACCACTTTAGTACCACCAAGTTTCGCACAGGAAGCAAGCACGCAATGCCTCTGTAGGACGGTCACAGCATTGACTGGTGACTACACTTACTGTAAGTATTGAATTTTGTAGTCGGAAAATTTTAGTTCCATTCTGAAATGTAAGGTCAACAGCTCCGAGTTTGGAGTAAAAATTAATCGCAGGCGTGTTCCATCCCAATACATTCCACAGTAAGGTTTGAATTTTTCGATCTGATGCTATCTGAAAATAAAGTTGGTGTAATAAAGTCTTGATAATGATGCGCTGCGCTTTGTTATCGCGACTGCCGCTTTGTTGCCGCGCCCATGCGCTTTGTTATATAATCGCCGTGCTCTCCCGTCATAAAAATTTAATTTCTCTGAAGAATTTTATGTTTTCCCTCAAAACTGTTGTGTAACGTGTTTGACTGTTACGCGCTCAGCTACTATTCAATGGTTCCAAATTAAGTTTCCTGAGCGCTGTCAAAGCTCCGGAGAAGTAATACACAACAAAACATAAAAGAACATCGATAAGGGAAATTTAGTACATGTCAAACCACAAGACCCGTTATTCCACTGACCAAAAAGAAAGAAAATATCGAATTTTACAAATTATAACGTATATGAAAAAAATTAGAATTTCAGGCGTATGTTTTACGGCATGGGCCGCCAGCGCTGCCGAATTAGATACCCCCCAAAAACAACTACAATGATCGTATTTAGCAATACCGAAATCCTGCAGCTTCATAGCGCTCCAATTGAAAAATAAGTCCAACACCAAATTTTAAAAATGGCAAAACTTCACTGTTAGTTTTGCCAAAATTTAGCATTTTCAACACCTCCAGTGGCCACAGCACCATTAATTCATCTCAGTATAGAATTAAAACAATAAAATAAACGTTTTTAACTAACCTGCGCTTAAATCGCAGTATTTTCCTACTTTTTACATATATAATACTAAGTTACACAGCTTCAACACTGTCTTTAATAAAATTGTCGCAACGACTTAGTAGCAAACGATTTTAGGAGAAATGGCAAGAAGGCCAAGGAGATACGTATTTCACAACTACAAACCCCATCTGCATAATTATCCTAGATAAAAAATTTTGATGGAAAGACCATGTAATTATTTATTTTGACACCCGAAAACCTACATAATTTATCATGAACACATAATGTATATACCTTTTTAATTTTCTGAATTGCGGCAAAACCGTATCCTTTGCGACGATACTGATCACGTATTAACAGGTCCTCGAGAAATAGTGCAACCGTCATATCCAGTATCGATGCCCGAATATATAGAACAATATACCCAATCGATTCACCTAAAGCGATGCAAAGTGTACTTCAAATAATGATTAAATATGATTTTACATTTGATTTTATGCAGTTGTAGATAATTCACTTTAAAACTGATGGATGAGGGAGGATTGAAAAATTTCCAATAGTTTTAGCGGACGCTACTATAGAACCCACAAATTTGAAATATTGTGGGTGCTGTTCGATTCGATGCACCCGCTAATTGTTTGGATATAATATACATTTATTACCCATTTATTTGAAAACCTGTGGATGCTAATAAGTTGCACGAAACTAGCAATTTCGCAGATGCAATCAAGACATAATAATTTTAATTTTTGTGGGACAAATTTTATCTCCTCCTTCAGTTTTAAACTGAAACATCTATTATTCCCATATACGAAAAGTTAAAGTTTTAACATAACATGTCGCACATCTACATATTATATTGCATTTCGTAATAAAAATTTACCACAAAACTTAACCTCAGACTAAATATTTTTAATAGCGAAAATACAGTGACCGACCCATTTTCTCTGCACACAATGTTATAAATCGTACATGTAGAAACGGCTTAGCATTAAATTTGCTTGAGGAGCACAGCAAGTCGTTGGACAGCCATCCACTTTTCAACAACAACATAAATCACCTTAGGGGGCCATCGTGATTTTCTGCAGAAACTTTCATAGCGTCCCCCACCACTTTTGAATGCGTCTCTCTGCTTTTATTAGCGCGCAGCACCACAGATGATGGCGTCATGTACATCACATTACGTATAATTTCGTTTGTAGAGTAGTTCATAGCGTTTAATGCCATGGCGACATAATATTTTTTCTTACCCAATACGACAGCTCTCAACAGTCCTTCGTTGTCCAAGCACACCGTCCAGTTGCTGACGCCGAACCAAATAACGGAATCAACTTGAATACACACCACAGCAACGTTATTCGAATAATTAGACTACAGCGTATCAACAAAAGTTTACTTGCACAAGCAGGCTGTTTCACGCACAGCGGGTATGGATCGCTTCGAAAATTGAAGGTTCAGAGAATATGTGCAAGCCCAGAGATATACTTGTTATGCCTAACTGCCTACCAGTATAATTAATAACTTACCATCGTCATTTTTTAGCAATATTCCAATAAATTTGTTCGACTGTGAATCGCCATACATATCTAAAATAAAACCAATGTTTAAAAAATTACGACACTCAATAGATACTTTGCCGATCCCATTGGGTTTCCATGGTTGACAAGCCCGTATCAACGTTGTCTGACCTAAATTTATAGAACAAAGCAGGTTGATATGTATACTACCTTGAGTAAATCATCTTTAATGGTACCTCGTTGATATTTATATATCCTATAATGGTATAGGATCAATTAATTTTGAGCCCAATTTTTAGCATTTTCGTAAACTTAACAAATATATATTTACAAAAATCAGAAAACCTTCGTAATGACGATTATCGAATCGGAAGACTGAGCTAAAACAATACCGAGGAGTAGTGTGTTCTGCCAGAATTACTTTACATGTTGACATAAGCAACCGAATTTTTCGATGTTCGTAAATATTAACGAATTTTGCTTAGAAACTGTCAGTTACTGACAATAGACATCTCTGTATCTAATTCTGGTCTAACGAAGCTACTTTGGTTGCACTGTTTACAGTGTGTACTCGAACCCTTTATTCCCTGATGTAAGGATACACGTAAGGATGTATATGTAAGGATATATATGTAGGGATACACGTAGGGATGTATATGTCAGGATATATATGTAAGGATACATTTAAGGATATATGTAAGGATATATATCCGTTACTGAGGTAGAGTGAGGCAATGTCTCCAATTTTCATCTAATTTTGTCATCAAAATTATCAGTAATTTTTATTCCACAGTCGTTTAAAACATCTGTCGGGAGAGCTCCGAGAAATTTAATGAGTTTTTAATGGTCAGTCATGTCTTCAGTCAGCAGCTGAATCTGCTTAAGTTATTAACTTTTATTCCTCTTATTAATACCATTGAAATCCAGCAGCAAAAGAACAAACGTACAAATAATAAAGTAATTTTATGATAGCTGCATTCTTCTATGAAATCTGTGATGTTTAAGCAACGCAAGCGCCCACAACACAACTATCAGAAGGAATCTTATAACTGTTTAATTTCAGTGATTATACAAGCAAAAAACATAAGAATAGATGCATGAAAACTATATGTAAATACATGAAAATCAAAATTTCATTGCAAGCTGATTACCTTCTGCTGTTTGTTTTAAACCATCCGGCATTTTTTCATACAACGCAAGCTCCTGCAATGTGAACATAACAACACATACATTAAGATGTGCGCATTGTGATTTACAAAAATATCTTGCAACATGCTTATTTTTGAATGATCTATGTATGCCACATAACTAGCTCATTATTATAGAATATTTAAATGTAAACAAACCCGTCTCGCGTTCGCCATCGGCTGTCGTTCGTGTAATATGTTAAGTATTCTGACAACCTAATTATACAACGTCATACCAGCGCTTGTTGCAATATACTGATATTGTAATATCAATTCCAATACAGATCAGATATAACGTAGCAACAATATCACGTTTTAAATAGCAATAAAGTTAACACGCTCACAACGCTATTAAAAGCATGTCGAAATTTTTATAAACATACATCAACTTTGCACTCGGTTCGGTTTTTGCAGCCTGGACATAAAATTAGCAATACGATACAACTACGGAAGTGGTGAAGTGCAGTATGGCTAATTTTCACAATTTCGCCATCTTCGTACACTGAACGGCAATGACCAAATTACTTAGAAAAAAACAGAACGAAACGCGATAGCGTTTACCAATTTAAAAAAAATATCTTAGTTTAACAAATCGTATTCATTATGTTCCTTAATAAAAATTAATTAGAAGCAAAACGAAAACTTGATCACTCAATCATTTGTCGCCGTTAACTGAAATGAATACCAGGTTGCTAGTTGCTACCGTTATTGAAATCATTTCGATAGATCTCATCCGACGATATACTAATATATCGTTACGGGCAGACGTAAAAGCATTTCGCTCACATATGGTTTGCGAGCAGTTTGTTGAAAAGTTGAACAGCTACACATTTTTCTGAACCGTCAGCGAATATATTATCAAATGTTTTTACGAGCCGTTCGTGAAAGGTTTGCGTTCACTTCTATCCATAAACTGTCCAGGAATTGCATGAAGATGAAAATTTCTGTGATAGTGGGATGAAATAGAAATGATTAAAATTTTCGTGGAGAAATTTCGCTTTTCGTATGGAAACAGTTTTTGAGAACTCCAATGATTTGATGTCTTCCAATGACATATGAAATGAATCAAAATTTATGTTGCCAAAGGATTGAAGTCGTAGCTCAGAAACTATTCGCAGTTCGATACCAAGCATATCATCTACTAGCCTAATTAAATTGTTCCCAGACATTCCCACCACAGCAACGCGTATCAGATTCAGCTATGGATCTCTAATTTTAGTGCCAGATACAAGCCTGACTAGATTCCGGTGACAAACGAGACAACTAATGACAAAAGTCCCTAGCAATGTTTATTCTGGTCTTCAAGATTTTAGATTGTCTATTGACCATTAACAGGCTAATGCATCATTTCTGATAAGATGCGTGCGCGAAGGCCAAATTATGTCACCTGGACGACTATGGTACATTGTGATGCCTTAGCTGGACGACTATGGTACATTGTGGTGCCTTAGCTAGACAATGTGGCATACAGAGAGTTTAGCTAGGCTATGCGCGACAAACGAAGCGTCCGGCTGAACCATCAATTCAGAAATGTTATTTAGTGTTGTGTTTAGTTGAATTCGAGTGCAACGAGAATTTTAAATTTTGGCTTTGGAGGGGGGTTGAGGAGGTCCTGTCTGTGTGTTTCTGTCGCACCTGGATCTCGATAACGGTTGGGCGGATTTTGATGCAAGATAGCTCATTCGAACCGCAATGGCAACCGATTTTTGAATTTTTTGCCGTGGGAATAGTTATGGGGCAAAATAACGTCATTTTGGGCCATTTTTCGGACAGCCCCTTCAGTTTTTGCGACTTTTCTCAAAAAGTACACGAGGTATTCGCAAACTAATAGGCCTATTCCATGTAGCTTTACCTGGGCTTTCCAATGATATATAACAAGTTTTCCAACTACTTTCCAGTATAAGCTTATAGTTGGCGCAAAATTTCATATTTGGTGAAAAGTCGTGGGAAATGCACCTAAATGTGTGCTTATTGTTGGTTTTAGTGTCGGATATGGGGTTTTCTGGGCCAACAAGCTGATTGCGAGTGTCAAAAATATTGTGTGGCAAATATTTTTCACACTTCTGCTTCATACTTGGCATAAAAAATGAGATTTTTCTCAAGTGTCGGTTTGAATTCTTTAACGTTCCTTTCACAGTCAATTTAGGGTTTTATTGAATTATTAAATTGTTAGTTGATTGTTTTTGTACTCGTTGTATGATGTTTTGTCTACTGCATACGTTGGCTATCAAAAGAGGCGGGCGTAACTACGGCTCATCACTCACGGTTTATATAATGCGGCACCTGCGTACAGTGTGTGCCTGCCCCGTCTGTGTGCCGGCACAACTGCCTAATGTGTGCTTTCTACAACAGACTTCGGGGGATTGTTCTCACCACTCGAATTCTGGCTCGCAAGCGAGCTTCACTAGTGTAATGGTATTTTGTTCTAAGCATTTTCACACTAATTCTAAGTTATATATTTATTTTTATATACAATTACCGTTTTAAGCAATATGATGGCATTATTTGGATACGTATAGTAAAGAGTAGTGTTTGCGGATTAGTCTCTGGCTTAAAAGTTATAGAGGCTCAGCTGAACGCCTCGTGAGAAAAGCACAGTACAATTGGACATTCGGTGACAAACGCATACCCTAGCTAAGCTATTCAAAATTTTAATAGTCGAACTGGACTATCTGCGTGACAGCTATCTATTAGTAGCTGGCTAGTACCAAGCCAATTGAACGCGTGACATCATCTTATCGTAAATGATGCATCAGATATAAACCAATTTTATGCCGATTTACACTGAAAGATACAAATACAAACACATCTCTTGCCGATTTATACTGTAGGATAGGAACCAATCTCTTGCCCATTTTATTACACCACAAGGTTTTTAGTATTTCCAGACAATTTATTGTATTATACATTTAATTATGTCAGCCAAACACTAATGGACTAGTTTCTGTTTCATGGCTACAGGTTCTCCCACAGAATTCGGTCAAGTTAACGAAAAATCGGTGATAGGTCTAGCAATATTTTGATGCTTTGCTAGGCGCAAGTTTATACGTAGCGCCCTGAATTATCACTGGAAACTGTATTCAGACTTGTATATAGTAACAAAAGTTAGCACCCGTAGCTGTATTTGAGTATGGCCATCGGGCGTTGTTTTTAGCGCGATGGAGAGGCCCAACAATAACTTAATGGGCAAGACATTATATTGTGGGTAAGATACCATTAACAGTGGGCTAACGAGTATTAAAGAGTGGCAATTAAACACCGTTACCGAATATATAGTTGGTTTCGCGGTATCCAAGGCAAAATGTTATTATTCAACTAAACTGCCGTGGAAATTCAATAAAATGAAAACAGAAATCGAAAATTCATTTCCATGCTGTCCCTGAAACTGTGTATTTTTCAGTTGAGACCAAATATGTACATTCATGTATTTCAACTTCAGTTTTCCGAAAAACTCCACTGGTAGCCAGCTTGGGTTATATTTTAAAGCAAACGTTGTAGTTTCAATATACACATTAGCCCGCGTACGGTGTTAAACATACACAATTTCATTTAAAATTTTTAACAATACATTATGTTATCAAAAGCTTACATAGATCATGCCATGTAGTGATTTGCAGTCATCCAATGTTTGAATATTTACAAAGCTGATATCCACAGCCGAGTCCATAACTTTATTTATATATTCGTGTCAAAAAAGACAATACAGGCACAGTAAGATAGTATCAAAACGTGGCATAAGCACTTTAGGAAACACCTAAAACATGATAGATGCTTAAGTTTACAGTATTTTATGCCAGTAAAAACATTTCGCTGTTCTATTAATACCATGGAAATGATATTGATATTGTTCCCTAAGTCATGTCCACAGTAAAAAACTTAAAGAAAATGGTATGAATTCTTGAACCGATTTGTCGTTTAAAAACCCTGTAGATAGTTTATAACAGAGATCAAAGCAGTTGTTGGATTTGCAATAACTTGTGCCAAACTTTAATTATATGCTGTTATGTCAACTAACCTTTGTAATGTATAACAGGTGAAATTTAAGTTGTCCCTATGTATGGTTTAGTATCTGTTGCATGACAACAATTCCAATTTTAATAAAGGTGCATGTTTTGTAATGTATATATTACGTAACAATGAACGTAATGTATAGTGGAATTAAGTGTCCCTGTTAAAGAGTGTGACGCTCGTCAGGTTAATTATTTCAATGACCCCACACCCCCGGGTTCTTGGACAAATCCAGACGTTCTATGTTTTCGAGATGAATGTCACGCGTCAATGCTAGATATGTAGACTTATAATTAAAATATAAACATGCACCCAGCCGTACATCCCACTATAGTGAGCCGGCGGAGCCTGGACACCTATGACGTAAGAACACCTCAATAGCTAATATATTTATACTACCGTGTATTTAGTTGATGCGATATTTCTAGCTTCACTCCACTAGATTGATCTATGTTTCGCCATTTCGAAAGGGTAAAATTGCTAAATTTTCTTACAAAAAACACGGCATCAAATACATTTTTTGTTTGAAATATCTAATATCCTTCACAGGTGCAAGAGATATAGTTTTACCAAAATTTATTTTAGTAAATTAGTAATTAATTAATTAAGCGCATTTTTTACATTTTCAAACAAAAATGGGTTATTTTTTAATGAATAATTAGTGTAAAGATATTATTTTGTTGTGTATAGTACTTTTCGCCGTGCTGGTTAGGAATCTGGGTTTATTATATACTATTCGAGGATGTTAAAAACATGCTAATTAGTTAAGTTAGTTTGCTAATTACTAATTAATTAGCTATTTTCAAAGTGCTCAATAATATAAAAATTGCACACGGGGGTTTTCGAAGTCGCTGATCTCGAATATGACATTTCTGAAGCTCTAAAACTTAGCCGTATATGCTAATTAGTTAATTAATTAGCTGAGTTAATTTTATGCAAATATTAAAATCACACCCAATTTGTTCCGCTCAAGTTTTATAATTTCTTACGTTTTTAGTCGTACACCGTTGCGAGGCTCCACCCGTTAACGAGCGGTGAATGAACATCACTTTGCAAGCCAAAGATTTTGTCAGAATCAAGCAATTATGGTTTAAAACTAAGAATATTTGGTATACATTTTCTTTAATGTTTCAAAAGTGTACATGCTGTGTATCAGTACAGTCAGAATAACGTTTGTTTTCTGATATCCCCTTTTGTATGAAACGGACTTGAAAGACGTTGTAGACTAGAATCAGCCTAAGTTTACTGGTAACCTTACACATTTTTAAACACGGTTGGGACCGATTGCACCTAACTTCTTTACATTATGCAAATAGGTTATAATTTCATAAAGTCGGCAACAATGCATCTACCTGTGCAAAACAAATATAACTCTGGCCAATTCGAAGTAATTTTGTTACTGAAAATATCTGAATTCGTAGACTCTGATTTATATTATGGGACGTAATTCCAAGTTAAAGATGGCGGTCACATTAAGTTTTGTGACCCGACCAGCAGTCAACTCGACCGGATACAAATTTACTAATCTTCATAAAATTGACGTTTCCCTAAAGCCCTTAAAAGGAAGCCAATGTGTTTTACAATTTTAGAAACTATTCTAACATTCAAATACGAAATTTTTTCCATATCAGAATTTGAAGGAATCCAAACATTAGATTCTGCCGTGGTTAGTAAGAAAGTCTTAGTTCAAAATATCACATATTCACCATAAATGAACCGATCCTAAAGCAAGGCTAAATTTCCATTCCACACGCATCACGGTAATTCGCAACATCAACAGGTGTAACACATGTACACATTTCGTTGTACTCTATTTTACGCTACATGTTCTGCAAAATGTATCAGTTTTAACCTAATTACATTCCGGTTGAATAAAGAAGTGTAAAACTGGCAAGTTACAGCAGATCCCACAACTTTTGGCACAAAAAGTGATTTTTTATGTAAGACATTATGAGGAACAACTTAAATTTTTTAAAAACATAAAAAATACCTGATGTATATACCTGACGTTAAGCAACGATGCTGCAAAACACTGTACCGAGCGTAGAACGCTAATCAATAATAAAATTGTTTAGCATAGTCCAAAATTACATTGATTTAATTCTTTCATGCCCCTGGGTCCAAATGGACATAACTTACATTATGAGTCGTTATGTTTACTGAGTGTTATACGCTGAAATTTCGCACGTGCGTTTTTAATACGCTTGCGTTGCATGGTTCTTTAAGAAATTGAGCAACAACTCCCAGTTAGCTCAGCAGTTGCGTACACAACTTTCACCAGTAAAGTCCAAAGTACGATCCCTGGCGCCGGCTTGACTTTGTCGGGCATGAAAGGGTTAAAGCATTTCCGGCTTAGCAGTTTCCATTCTTTTTTTTCTTAATTTAATTTTCAATTAAATATTTAATTAAATATTTTTCATTAATTTTTAAACACAATACCTTTGAATGAAAAGTTGCAGTTTTAAAACATATTTATTCTATATACAATTAAAATGTGTTTCAAGAAAACACACATTTAAGTTCTTAGCCAATTTGAGACACCTGGTTATTTTACAATGCATTGTTTTTGGGTATTCTACGGTTTTGTAGAACAACTGAAATACTTTTGAAACAACCGAAATGTTAGCGTAACAAATTTACAAATAAATACATGCTTCAAGCGCGAAGAACCGTCCTGTGTAGCCTCCTTGAGATCCGTCGGCAGGCCGTTAACAATTTTCTGGCGTTGACAGTCGCGAAAATCGTTGGTCAGTGATTTATACATTTATTACTGCATAGGAAGTGAATTAAACCTACTACTGGAACTTTTTGATGTCACCTATAACCAACACTATTTTGTATTTTCTAGTACTAATCTTCTCATATTTAAGCATACTACATATATATCTTTAAAATTAAACTACTATGCGTCAATGTTTAATTATTGACCTCAAGCCGGCTGTGCTCAGCATTAAATATACTACAGCCTTGCTATAACCTGCCTAGCCTAGGTGCAGGATTCAGCACTTGGTATAGTACGCCGCTCAAATCCTTCATATTCAATTCGATTTCTAAAAGAGCCGAATATTACGAATATTAAATTTTTATCATAGTAAGAAAACTTCCTTGGCTGGCAGCCTCCGATTTGCCGTCACCCGGCCGTTGAGCCGTAGGCCACCGGTTGACCCGTCGTCCGGCCACTTGACTTCGAAACCGGCCGTTGCCCATCACTATTGCCAGCTCTTACAATAGATGCAGTGTTGTGCAAAGGGAACGTTGAAGTCAATTGTTGATCATTAATGACCACAAAGGTGCCATAGGTTAACAGGGGTTAACAAACCCCTAAAACCGTGTTACCACCATAAAGCCACACATTCCCTCCTCTTCATGTCCTCGAGGCGCGCGGAAAATTTTATCCATCATCAGCAAAAATGCAAATTTATAAGAAAAATGGAGAAAACGACGAAATTTATCAGGTAAAATGGAAGAAAATGTGGGAAATTATTGATTACTATTTTGCCAGAGGCAACCTGAGCGCGCACCCAAACACAGTAGAACCATCTGCCCACCAAAAACCCTGGGCACCTATTTCTGCAGCTAAACATGTTATATATTATGCTAAAATATGAACGGTTCAAGAAACCCTTTCCGAGTCCAACCGAAGAATATGTAGCATAAAACGATAACAGTGAAATAATTACGTGTAAAAATGTTAAAACTGTTCGTTTTAACATTTTTATTCGTTCCCAATTGGATTATTTTTCACAAATCAGAAAGTATATAATGCAAAATCAACAAATTAAAAAGCACTATTAGCCTGGCTTTAATGCACATGCTATACTGCAGTAAACAGATAGGGCTGAGGTGCGTAAGCGAAGACACAAAATATCTTTCGCCGTCTTTATCTTCCAGGCGTGCGGCCGTTTTAATAGCCCAAAATTAATAGTCAGCTGAGCCAATGGCTGGGTAATCCTTAGCCGTCTGACCGACGGCTGTTCGACAGCTGTGGCGGCCATTAAAGGTCCAACATAGCTGAAAAAATGTCAACAGGCCTGCCAACTGCTTTCACGGTCGAAACTGAAATAAATGATGTGGAGTTCTTGTTATGCTATGTCTAAGCTACGGTTGTAACATAAAACAGAGCCCAATTCGGCGCTGCTGCACCCGAACCCCCCGTACTAAGCTCTTCTTAACGACAACGTCCGGTTCCTAAAATGCATGGATCGTACTAGTATGTGGATCAGTGTCCAATGCAAAATTGAATGTCGTCTATAAACTAAAACAGCCTTAGTCGCTATAGCTTAAAGCAAGTAGTACAAAAGTAATTTATTAAAAGAAACCACACACTAAAATTAAATTGGCCAAAACAATTGTTATGCAATCACTTCAAATATTCTAAACTATGCGTCAAATGCAATTTGATCAAAAGTAACAAGCGGTTTCGCATCTGACATAAATTTTTTTGTATTTAACACAAATTGCACCAAGGGCTCGTAATGAAGCTAAATGGCTGAAATGCGACACAGATTTCTTAAAACAAATTAAATTTGTGTGCTACATTAAACTCTGAAAACGTCATAAAATACATCGGTGAAAAAATGAATGCCAACAACTAAACCTACTGCGATTGAACTTTTAATCAAAATTTTGGAACTCGGGACTTGGTAGTTATCCGACAATATGGACCCGGATAACTGGACATGGTAAACCATCAACCTGCACAAAATGGGCAACTTGTGATAATTTATATATGCCAAATTTGACCTTTTACCGCATCTGGTTGCTCTACAACTAAATAATAAAACATAGTACGCTATCTCAGTTTGTTGCGTAGCATGCGTTGGGCTGCTGCGGACCTTTCACACCATTAAAATTCGAGTAACAGCGACCCCATGCTCAGTAGTTGTAGAGCACGACCCTAAACCAAATGTCCTATGTTCGAGACACTTCAGTAATTTTGTGCGTTTCGAAAACGGTTTGGAGGTTTCAATGATAGCGATTTGTTTACACGGAGTTTAGAATATATATTTCGTTCCTGAATGACGAATTAAAAAATCATTATTAATTATTTCAGTCGGCCCAACATATGTTTCTAATGGTAGAATATATTTTCCTTATAAAAAGGTGGTGAGTTCTATTTCATAGTTTTGGCAAATATCACGTGGCGATCAAATAGGCCTATTCTTCTTTGTTATGCATTTAGTCCCAGGACCAACTATCGGCTTGAGAGCCGTTACTAACCTGGATAACATTTACACATCATACGCTCTTTAATACACGTAATGTTATCACTGTGTGCAATTTTACTAAACAGAACATATCAAAATAAGATTAAAATATTAACAAAACCAATATTACCAGCATGTACTGGTGGGCAATGGCCGTGAAGGCCGAAGATTGTCGCGCCCGTCAGTCAACGGTCGACATGTTTACCGCTGCACAGGAAGTGAATAAATCCCACACTGCTGGAACTTTTTGATGTATTACAAACACTAATACGCGACTAAACTCAAGGTGACCCCGTTAACCATCCTAGTTTGCAATTCCCGGTGTGGAATCGAAGTAACAAATATTCGATTGGGCTCATTGCAAGCACAGACTTAGATCTTTGGATTCGGATTATTACAGTTCAGTAACATTAGATAGCGTCGTAACGAAATTAGTCTCTGTTTGGGAACAAATTCGATGTATCTGGGACGTCATATACGAAACTGTACTATATATTATGTGTCAATGTTCGCGCAACAATCCTTAATGTAAATACGAAAAAACTGTGTTTGCGATCAAAAAACTATTCTCTGACCGAATAAAAATGTTCGATGAAAATTTTTACAAAAGAAAAACAAAATAGGATAGCAGAAGGGTTATTTTAAGTTTAGCGCCATAAAAACCACTGAGCGAAATTATACCAGAGAATCAAATTTAGCTCATTCTGGGCCACCTGGAGCTGGCTCAAATGCAGTGGGGCCCCAGGTGAATCAAAGTGAGCCAAAATTGGCTCAACGATTTTGCTGTTACTATATACATAAGCGGAAAGTGAATCATACCTTAAAGTTGTCTATTTCAAATCTTCATGAGTTTCTGGTCGGATATATATCATAATTTTGGCATCACAGCATTCGTGGACGTCTGATCACTGAAATGGTGTAAACAATGTATTTTTATTCGGGCGCAATGCTGCGATAAACCGAACCTATTGACGAAAAACACTGAATGTAAGCATAAACACACCATTGGTAATAAAATTTATCGATTACCTAATATATAAGTGGATTTAGCATTAAATTGAAGCTCGTGGAAAGGTCCATCTTTCTGGGTAGGTATTAATTTTGTTTATTCTTCCTGTCTGATTAATTCAACGACTAATTCAAGGACCTAAATGTAAAGGGATATTGCGAAATATTTTACAAATATCAATGATATTATAGTTCTAAGCCGCTGATTTACACGATGATGACAAAACCCAGAAAAACATATACACAAAAGTTCAGGCATAGTCCATTCATCAGTTCTCCAGGAAATCTTCTTTGAACCCGATTCATTTTTTCAAAAAATTGCAGTGATTCACTTTTGGCTCATGTATATATATATTAGTTTTGGGCAGCGGTTGTATAGGTTGTCCCTGTTACCGGTCAACGGCCGACCGTTAGCACTTTTCCGGCAGTTAGCGGCTGCAAATCCGTCAGCCGGCTGCTAGCTAGATGCTTTGCTCGAACCCTTGGATTACTGCAATATTTGTGGACTATGTTGAATATGAATCCTATTGTATTATGATCTTTGTTTCAGTCGCGAAGGTCGTTGGCCGGCAGCTATGGGCCATCGCTTGACCGGCCGTGGTTTATCAGTTTACGGCTGTATAGTTGTATATACATGTAACCTACGTGGGTCTAGGGTACGTATTATCCACGTTAGATTACACTCTCTCGGTTGTACAAATGATGGGTCGTTTGAGGCGCTACCTATGCTTGTAGAACGCACAATCGAATAAATTTCGATTAGTAAATCGACAGCTCACCCAATAGTTTATTATAACTCGTGTTATCTATTAGAATACACATATAAACATATACTTACATTACTCCCAGGATATGCTGAATACGCTCCGATTGTAAAGATTCTTGCAGCGCGTCAATTTGTTTGATCACCGATTGGAACTGAATTGCTTACACTCGCTGCGCAAGGGTTTAAATAATCTTTTCTCGCCCCAATTCCCGGGAACTAAATTAAACCTAGTTCTGAAACCTCTCTAACTCCTAATATTTTAATGTAATTGTTGCCAGAGAAGCTACCAGTTCTTGGAATTTCCAAATCCACTCCCTAACTTAAGTTTTAATTTTTGTTCTAGAGAAAGATTTTTTATGAAATTCGTCGAATTGTTAACTCAAAACATTTTTCCGAAATTTAGACGCGGATTCAGCACATACACACTCACACATCCGCTAATTAGGTGTCAATACATAAGGCACTCATTACTAATTTAAACAACATACAAACGACAATACAACAGGCCCTAACACACAAACTATTCTTCAAAACTCTCTTAATTTTAACTATTTGCAGGGTCTTCGGCACACTCCTAAAATTTCATAATTTTTAACAATTTAACTATTTGGAATGTAAAAGAGTGACATGGGGGATGCTCCATAATTTCTTAAGTACTGGATCAAAAGGTACCAAATTCATTTTGGTTAATCTAGATCACACCCTAAATGAAATGGCATCAAAATCCATAAATACATGGGTCATCCCCCCTACCTATTTTGAGTCAAATTCAACAATAATTTTTGTACAATATTCTGTTCATCATTTCAAAACAACGTACCCGAAACATTTGTTACATATCAAAGTATAGTATACATACAACCCACAGAGAATAGGCAACATACATTTCTTCTATTTTCACTCACATAGCTTGTAGTAAACAATATGTGTTCATAAACAACCAAACAAATAAACTATACGTATAATCCAAGCACCAATACAAATACGTATACTTTTTCACGTGTAGTAGATAAATATTACACACACTGTAACTGCATCATAAACATGACTGTTATGAACAAGAGTTTCATATGCAACATTAGAATCGACCCATCGGATTCGGGCGGGCCTCTGAGTTAGGTAAAGAATCGAATTATTGAATCGATGGACGTAATGGTACCTTGTCACATACATATATACATACGTTCGTATATATAACTGCTGTATACTCTGTATATATGTATATATACATATATATGTAACATATATGTACACATATAATACACGTATATATACAAGTTTGTGTGTATATATGTAAATACACTTATGTGTATATACATATATATAACCTAATTATAATTGAATATTTTGATTGGAAAACATTGTGCACTTAATGCTCGATTCAAATTTTAGCGCTTTCACCATAGTTTTGTCGGAATTAGAAACTGACTCGCGCGAAAAAATTTTCTGCCATGAGAATTCGCAGTTTTATTGAACGCGAATTGGGCTCCGCGGTGTACACGAGTACACGTAGGTTCTTTGGGTCTTTTCGGTTATCCCCCCAGCCAGAATTTCGTCAATTTTAAAGGTACAGATAAAATTTTGGTACCAATCGATTCAGCTCGATAAGCTGGTTCAGAAAATCCCTGACAAAATTTTTTTCGATTTTTTGAGGTCCCAATGGTCCCCCCTTGGGAACCCAAAAATTTTTTTCTTCAGAATATGGTCATATTGGGTATCATTCGACTCGGATTGATGAGACAAGTCGATTAGTGTGTAATTTTTTGAAATCTACCCCACCGTTAGAAAGTTATGAGGGCCCAAGTAACCCTGAGGCGCAGAAATAAATTGCAGGCCATGCCGTTCTGGGTATTCTACGCCTAAGCCTTAGTGTTAGCCTAAGCTGAGACCCTTATATGAGACATACACTAAGCCTAAGACTAAGTCGGGGGGCTGCCGCCCCCCCAACCCCCCGCTCTGAGCTGTTCTTTTTTCTAACGTTATAACGTACGGCCCCTAAAGTTTACTTGGGCCCTCATAACTTTCTAACGGTGGGATAGATTTCAAAAAATTACACACTAATCGACTTGTCTCATCAAGCCGAGTCGAATGATACCCAATATGACCATATTCTGAAGAAAAACATTTTTGGGTTCCCAAGGGGGGACCATTGGAACCTCAAAAAATCGAAAAAAAAAAATTTGTCAGGGATGTGGGTAAAATGGGTATTTCCTGAACCAGCTTATCGAGCTGAATCGATTGGTACCAAAATTTTATCTGTACCTTTAAAATTGACGAAATTCTGGCTGGGGGGATAACTGAAAAGACCCGGTTCTTTTCCATAACCCCAACCCCCAAGCACGAATTTGCCCAAAATTGGTCAGATTCTCGAAATTTTGGTATTTTTGTGATCCTCGAGACCTCCCCTGATCATTTCGACCAAAAAATTTAATTTTTAAAATTTTAGATTTTTCGATTTTTTAGGTCCCGAGGTACGTACATCCTCTAAGTTTTGGCCAAAACTGTTCAATTGCTGAGCCTCTCAGCCTCCAATAGTTTTTGGTCATAACTTAGGATCCGGTTACCGGATCCCGTTAAAAATATCACCATTCGGTTCAGCTCGTCAAGCCGCGTCGAATGGTGGATAAAAATCATAATTTTTATGAAATCAATTTTTTGGGGTCCGAAGGGGAGGTCTCAAGGATCGCAAAAATAACAAAATTTCCAGAATCTGACCATTTTTGGCAAACGCGGGCTGGGGGATAATGGAAAAGAACCTACACGTGTTCGTTTTCATCAAATGAACATTCTGAATCGCACGGTTGTATTCGAGGTCTGACTGTATATTAGGGATGCCCCTCGGGGATCAAATTCAGCCCCGGGCAGGGGCACCGTCGAAGCCCCGGCGCCCGATAAAGGTAAAATTTAGGTGCCGGGGCCGAGGTAAAATATAAAATTTAGAAATGTCCTTTCGGAAATTCCAGCGACCAAAGATACTACGAACACCTTTTCTGTAGCCTTTGGCAATGGCAAACCGTTTCCAGAAATTTTATCTAACGCGGCCTCTTACTCCAACTACTTTAACGAAAGCGACCACCTTTTCTGAATATTCTGGGACCTAAGGCCCTATTTCTGAGTCTTTGTATCCCGACTTTTTATCAAATGTTGTAGAAAATGACGTGATACTGATTTTATGTGGTAATTTTGAACAATGGTAAATAAACAAAGATTTGGTTACTGGTATATTTGCATACATGCCAGTGAAATAGAACCCCCAGGAGGGGGTAATCTCCGGTAGCCGGTGAAATTTTTCAGGAGCAGGGGGGTCGATACGGTAGTGAACGCCTTTTGCGGTTGCCGGCGTCAAATTTTAGCATATGAGTTCACCTCACTCCGCGGGGGATTCCCAGAAGGATTTTACTCCTTCCCGCCTGTCAGCATGCATGTATATGTGGCATATATGCTCTATATGTTTGTGGAAAATCGAACACATAGTATTTTTCGGCTAGCCCCGGTCCCGGCAAGCGTAGCCCCGGTACAACACTACTATATAACAATAAAAAGCGCCTGGAATCGTACTTTCAAGTGTACGCGGGCACCAAGTTCTGATGCTACGCAGTAAACTAGAGACCGCTACCAGCGTATACGTATTCGTATACGTTCGCATAAAAAATGTATAACCTTGCTTTGCACGCGGACATCGTTACGCACAATGGCAGAAACACGTAATATATACAAAGTAGGAAGAACACTCATAATTACACCCTAAAACACGTATATATAAGAAACGAGGCGATGTTTGCCAGCCTTCGCAAATAACAATTGCAAAAAGAGCCAGTAAATTACAGTTACTGAATGCAGCACCAAACCATACAAAAATCAGCACTTATGCAGGTTACAGATTTATGTCTGAGTTTTTCGCATATAACCTGATAAAATGAGAAATAAGACCGCAGCTAAACTGAGAATTTTGGCTTGTAGCTTGGGTGCTCAGAGAGGAGCCGTAATTTGGCAGCAGGGACTAAATTTTGAGTCGAATGAAAGAGCCGTATAAGCTAAGGAGTGCCCGATAAAAGAAATCTGTGAAGGTTCAGTTTGTACCCAGACGGCTGTAGTTACTGCTCAAACTATGTATCTTATTGCGACGTTCGCAAACTGCACTATTGTGATATATACCGTATATATAGTTTTACCATTAAGACATTAATGTTAACAAAGTGGTATTAAAGGGATTTTAGTGCAATAAAGCTACACTATGCAGCCGATTATATACACAATCGTTGATTTGTACATACCGTACGTGCCAGAGATTTCTGTTGTTTTCATGGCACTATGCAACTGATTATATATATTATCGTTGATTTGTGGATACAAATACGTGCCGGAAATATTTGTTTTCAAGATATTTCATGAAAATCTGTTGTTCTGGCGTTCGAAAACTGCTCTATTGCGACGATTACTATATAGGTATACTGTATGTATAGGTTTACCACTAAAATATCAATGTTAACAAGGTAGTATTAAAGGGATTTTAGTGCAATAAAGCTACACTATGCAACCGATTATATATACAATCATTGATTTGTAGATACAGTACGTGCCAGAGATATGTGTTGTTCTGTTGCGACGACTACAATATATTATGCTGTGTGTATCTGTTGTTTAAAAGCGGGCGAACATCGAACGAACAGTGTATATAACATGTTTCGAGCAGCTATCAATTCTAGTGGGTACTACAAAATTGGTCCGACCGATTTTTGTCCAACATAATAACCAAAAAGCGTGTCGCTACTTTATAATATATGTACATAATGAAAAAGATTTTAGAGCAAATCAGTAAGCCGTCAGTAATTTTCCGAAATGTTCAAGAATTATCAAAACTTGAATAGAGGTAAATTTTCAATTAACTGATTCTATTGAAAATTTGTTTAGCGATAGAGATATTCCCATCTTACACTACACGCACAACTTTCGCTTTACGAGCGAGCGAACAATGAGCAAATTATGAAAATTCAAAGTAAACTTTATCTTCACACAACTAATTGCGACCGAGCAGCAATCTCTGAGTTGAAGATATGTACACGCAGCACAGTCTGACTTCAACGTTTAATTTACCAAGCCAATCACTATTTAAACATATCTTTCAGCGCACTTTTCATTTCATTATCTTTTCGCTTTTGTAGCTCGTCAATTTTTGCCATTTCAGTAGCGATAGTCCCGGTGGCTTTAAATCTGGGATACAATTCGCCCAGTTTTAACCATACCGTTCGAGCCTCGTCTAGTTCCCATACACCTGTCATAGCTTTTGCCAATCGATAGAGTGCCTTTTCATTTTCCGGATCCCGCGTAAGAGCTTCGTTACAAGCGGTTATTGCATCATAGTATTCGCCATCAGCCAATCTACACGCGGCAATATTAACGTAATAAACTGTTTTAGCTTTATCAAGTTGTACATAAGCATCATCGCCAGGCCGTTCCTTAAGCAAAAGCGAATCGAGATGATCAATACAATCGATATAAAGTTTGAGGGCCCGCGAACGATCACCTGCTTTAAAGGCTGACCGAGCTTCATCGCGAAGAGCGGGCAGTGCTGATAGCTTATCGTCGTTTGACACCTGCCACGAATCTTGCTCATAGTCGCCGGGTCGTTCAACTGACAACAGTTCAAATGTAAATGCAATTGAACGAGATGCTTGTTGCTGCATGTTAACGATACGATCGAGCTCTGGATAGCCAAGACCAAGCTGGGCGGCCATACCACCACAGGTGCTGTGGCGTACAGGTGGCTGATTATGTGAGTAACCCGGTTGTCGAGTTTTCGCAATATCACGTAGTTGTTTCGCCAAGTACGGATATTGAAACGTTTCTTCAGGCGGTAGAATAAAGCGTGACACTTCCCCCACTCGCATGGATTTCAAACAAGCCTCCCACGCCTCCAACTGAAATTAATCGTAATTCAGGTCTTATGGTGTTACGCAAAAACAAATTCTGATTTTATTCGGCTACATTTATATGCTCACATGTTTATCTCTATCCCTGATAACGTTATAAATAAGTTATTGAATTTCAGCCAACCAGGAAACCGAAAATTTTGACCAAAACTACAAAAATAAGTCTAAGCTAAAGAACAAATGCAATCTGAATCGATATAAATCCAATCTGACGCAATTTCATTAAATTACACTCGCTCGAAATTTTGCTTTATGTATTTGATATGTGGAATTTATTTGATAATGCCAAAATCGAAATAGGTTGAAATGTCGTTTAATTGAAATCGAACTATATTTCAATCGATTATTTTGCTCTTACTACTATATTGTTATTCTAATATGAATCGCCTATATAATTCCAATTTGATTTGTAAATTTAGCAAAGAAGGTAAAACACTTTATGTGTTAATGATGCGCTCTATACAATAAATGTCGAAGGTACGTCGGATCAAACGGGAGGGAAATCCGCGGGAGGGAGGAGGGTTAATTTTAGGAATGTTAAATTCCCTAGTTCCGCCAAAATTTTCTTCCATTTTCCAGTTTCTGCTAAAAAATTTTTCATGCCTCTGAAGATTTTCCCCGGGGGATGTGTAAATATATGGCTTGATGAGGGTGTGACCTTCCGTGTGTGCAATACCCTCTTACCCTCCATGGACACCTACGTCTTATACTTTAAAATATCGAAACAAAAATAGCAAGAACAATAAATAATTTTGAAAGTAAGACATATTGATATGCCGGCAATATTTATCTTATTCCCAAGACTTCGATTTCGTTAATGATGTCACACTATATCGCCCGAACATTTCACTCTCTCCGATTATACTGTTCAAATGTAACATCTTCCATAATCCAAACTTCGAGCGTACTGTCAGAATACAACGTTACGTTGTTTAAACAGTGCTTCGACCTTGTGGTAAGCACATTTTGAAAAAATAATTTTTACTAAATACAAATATAAAAGTGACGCTTCTCGCATTTTTACTAAATACAAATTAAAAAGTAAGCATTGCCATCTGTACTATTTACACTCAATAACCAAAGGTATAAATAAGGTCACTTTTTATTCGACTTTTAAATCTATAACAGAGTTAGTGTTTCATATCAGTGATTACATCATACGCTCCATAGGGAGAAGAGAGTTACCTGCTTGAGCCATATTTGCCCCTCCCCAGAGCCGAAAGTCGGAGGAAGATGTTAGCAATAAAAGATGGTTTATGCTTTTAATAATACATATAACATTTCGTTACCATCAAGCTGTCACCGCCTGCCGTAACCCCCCCCCGCCGAACCGTTTATCCCCCCTGAGTAGAATGACATGGAACACTTATGATTACATATCCTTGCATCGTATTAATATCCCGCGATATCTATAGTTTCTTAACAGCACATGAAATAACATCCGTAAAACATGCTCACTGTTCAGAACATACCACTTCCTCTACGTGGATTTGGTGGTTATAAGAAAGTGTTGAGAAAATATAGTTTGTTACATGTATTGTTGTGTGTGTTAACAACTACACTTAAAGAACCAATTATATAAACACAATTTTTAATTTTACTTTAAAACACAAATTAGGTTTCACGTCAGTTATTCGCTTGGCCTTAGCACGTAGCCCATCAATGCACATCCAGTGTTAACAGGTCATAAAGAAACACACACAAAGCAATACATATTTTATAACGTTTGTAAGATCTGACAAAATAATGACCTAAAAAAATTCTTCGCAAAATTAAGATGTCGAACCTGGGTTTTGGACTGTACGTTTTAAATTTTTCAATAATAATTGAATGCTACACGCAGATGTCCATATAAACAAAATTTTAACCTAAATAGTACACTAAAGACTGATGTTTTTGGTGTGTGTGTATTAACATACTCGATTATTAAACGCTTTACCATGAACACCAGCGCAAATTCTATAAAAGGGATTATTAGAATCACATGATATAAATACACTTGAAAAGTCTGTATTGAAAATCTGGCTAGTCCAAAGTGGGGGCGGCATTTTCGGCTGCTCCACGGCAAAAATTCGGGCACCCCCGGCCCATAACACCCTGCTGAGAAAAATAAACGTCTAAACGCGATAAAATCCGATAAAAAATTGCCCCCCCCGGCAAAATCCTGCACACCCCAGCAGGTGAACCGGGGGCCCCCGGCTATAATTTCCGAAGTTTGGACTAGCCAGAAAATTAGTATAGAAAAGTTAACTCACCTTGAACTTTTTTCCAACTACCAGTTCCACTGGTTCTCCATAACCATGCGGATACGGTTTGCGGCTATCTTCTATGAATTCGCAACCACCACACTGGCTTTTATCATCTTCCAGCAATTCCGCTTTGTAGTTAAAAAACAGTTTGCTACCATCGGTATAATTAGGCTGTTCAGCAGCAGCACCTTTGCTAGCATATATTAGTTTCTTTGAAAACATGACGCGAACTTCCACTTACAATATCGCTTCTGTTACTGAGCCCAATTTAGATTGTTACGATAAACTACAATGCCTGACAATATTAACGCGAAAATTTTACCAATATTTTAAAGATGGTTTTGTAATACATAAAATTGTTTGCAATAATTGTGATGAACCCAGAAAAATACGTATGGAATAGTAATGATAACCCTTATCCACCACCGTAAGTTAATACAAAGAGTTAAATGGCCCTTTATGCGATTAGTTACAAGAAAATGTATTTTATCTGCTATTACGAAATTTGCCTGAATTGATTTCATTCATTGCCAACAATAGCAAGATTTGAAATGCTACAGGATGAGGTAGCTTTAGCTTTAATATCGCGTTCGATTTTGTCGTTGAGAGTCTTAGTAACAGCCGTTTGAAATTTAGCTTCGAGAAGTTTGCGCGGGTTTTTAGTAGCAATTTGGGAATGTTGACCTTTTTTTGGACATTTGCCGGCAGATGCAGTGTTTTTTGCTTTAGTCGCTTGCTTCATTTTCTTGGATTTAACGCCGGAAGGCACCTTCGTTTTCGACTTTAGCTTATGTTGAGCCATTTGTAGTTACAAGCTTTATACAGTACGAACACAGGCTACACGTTCAACGAAATACCAATGTGTACACCGACAGAATAACGCATGAAACGGCAACCAGCAAATGAAGACGAATCCCAATTACGCTGGCTGAAATAAATAAAAATAGCTATAAACAATAAATGAGGACAACTCCAGTTACAATGACCAGAGGAAGCATATATTGTCATTAAACATTTGTTAATAGTTCGTGAACAGCTGCAAATTTTTACATTTGCTTTTGTTCCTGGCGTTAACTATACATAACGCCATATTTAAACGCTACCTACATGTATTGACATTTGTGTCGTGATAGTCATAGCTATACCGAGCATCATGTTACAAGACTAGTAACTAGCGAGCGAGGGTGAAACGGACCGAGCGTGGCTTCATCACGTGGTAATAGCTATAAACAATAAATGAGGACAACTACAGTTACAATGACCAGAAAAAGCAGATATTGTCACTAAAAATTTGTTAATAGTTCGTGAACAGCTGCAATTTTTTCACATTTGCTTTTGTGTCTGGCGTTAACTATACATAACGCCATATTTAAACGCTAGCAACATGTATTAACATTTGTCTCTCATAGCTATCCCGAGCATCAAGCTACAAAACTAGTAACTCGCGAGTCAGGGTGAAACAGACCGAACGTGGCTTCATCAAGTGGTAATTTTATGAAATCACCTTGCGACATGCTTTGTTTGATTTTTGCTTTTGTATAATATACTACAGTAAATAACCTCTGTAACCGTGAACCCATTAAAAACCCTAAACCCCGTCGAGCCTAAACATATTAAAAACAAGTGAAAACGCACAAGGTATTCGTGATTTTCTTTAGATAACCAAACCGTCGTATCCAGCGTGCTGGAAAACCTATATAGACACCTCTTGATGCCATGCAAGAAATAAATAACCAAACAAGCGAAAACTCACTACATTTTGGAAATCGGGTTCGTCGACCGAAATCCCCTTGAAACCTATGAAAAGGTATAATATAGTAATCTGGACTCTGAATAGCAAAATCAACGTATTCAGTTTGTTTAATAATATAATCGATGTAAGGTACACACCGTATGGCGAAAATTGGCAGAGAAATGGGGTCAGAGCTATTCGCGTTACACTAAAGTGCACATCATCACTTTTGCTATAGAATAAAAAATTTATCGAAATCCATCCAAGTAAAGATGGGTTATGAATGACAGAAACAGATGAAAAAAATTTTTTTACGATTTTCCAAACTAGCGCACTCACAGGAAACTGCTCGCTCCGTTTCAATGAGCCGAATATCTGCAAGGTTATTATTAACCACGGAGATATACGTGCTTATTGCGTATTTAATGTGCAACTGCATAGAGGATTTTACGCTCTACAGGATAAGACCTATAACACCCACTAGAGCTAGTGCGGAGTTATTGCCGTTTATGTTTATTCTGGATTTAACGGGCCTTTGGAAGTATACACATGGTCCAACAAGGCAGCGTTAATAATGACAACAGCAGCATAATATCCGCAACTATATATAGGGTAAATTGCACTACAAAATGAGACCGATACAACACCAATTAGGTAGAGTGGTTGCAGAAATATTGTCGTTTTAGTGTATTTTTGGGTCTCATAGGCCCGTTGAAAACCCTATTATGGCCGAACAATGCAACATAAATAATGATAACAGCACATTATGTGGTGCTATACAGAGGATGTATTCTTCTACAAAATGAGACCAAACATGTAAATAACTCGAAATGTTGAGATTTTTCGGACCCATTATCAGTGTGACCATGGCCCATTCCGGCCCACTTTTACAGCCGAAGGTAGATGGAGTTAGTTTTTGCACCTAACTGTAGGGCACAAATAGAAATTTTAAGCTTTCGAAAAAGCTATTATAGCGCGAGTGAATCCGCCCAGCCAAAGTTGAGTTATGTATGTCGCCCAAAAATCCAAAATGGATACCGTCGAAATTACCACTCTGACCAGAGAGTATACTTCGCAACGCTCGTTCCAATCGCTGCACCCAGAATTCAAGTGCGCAGAAAATAACATATATACATTATAACCTCGTACACAATAACACACATTATCGTTAATTATTATACATATCATGGACGACACCATTGCGTAGGCGTATTTTTGAGGCCAAAATTTAGCATTTTTACAACGTTGTATTTCTCGATGCGATTTCGCGTACAGACCCGTTTCTTGTTAGTAACGGTAACAACCCTGGCAAACGAAAATTCGCATTGAGTGTTCAGTTTTGATTTTCATGTTTTGTAAGCAATTTCCCGTTTTGAATATCAAATGTCTAGTTTTTTGTCGTCTCTGCAGCAATTTCCCAAAATTTTCCCATAAATAAATCGCACCGCTCATTGGAAACTTCGAATTATTTTTATACTGTTTTCCTCGATATGCAAAGTATTTATAGATAAATTATACATTTATTTAATGACGGCCCTTATATGAATCTCTATTCTGGTCTGTCCACAGTGGAGAAATGTGGAAACCCCATTTTCCAAATCCCCCTAAGTTCAAAAAATTTTACACCATGTCCGTCCCTTACACTCGGCCGAAATCCCTATGTTTAGCTAAATCCAAAAATATTTTGTCTCAAAATTTATGTTTGTGTATGTAAAGTCTTTTTTAAACATTAATTACAGCTATTTCTAATGCCAAAGCGACGTTTTATAGCTTGAAAATACATGCACGAAGTGAAAATATGGAAATATTTAACATTTTTAAGCAAAATTTAGGCCCGCCCCCCATTTTGAAATTTCCTCCGGGAATGAATATGGTGGCACGCAGAAGTTCCGCCTCCACTTTTCGGTGGGCTGTGGGCAGGGCAGCTATTTTCCATGTGATGGCGACTGACCCTAAATTGGAGATTGAATTTTAAACGAATCTAAGGTCAAAAAATATTAAATTTAAAAAATTTTAACGATGTGTTAATGTATTGTTACTAAAGTGTACCATTCCATAAAAATTTGCCTAAACATTCTATATTGACGAACATATTATTGCTACAGCGAGTTTTCAGCAGTGTTGATTATAAATGAGCTGATTGAGAACATTTATTTAATTATAAACATCACAGTACCTGTCGACATTTGCTGAGCTTAAATAAATTGTTAAGCATTTAACGACCACTGTGAAGATATTTATTTACATATTCCATATGTACAGCTCAGACTGTGAACTGTTGTGTTGTCGTATGTGTTTGGACGTGCTTTGTTATTCGTTTGCTATGCAGTTCCAACATAGCTCAATAGTTAGCGCATCATCCGTTCAACCAGGGGTGGATTCCTGGCGCCGAATTGAATTTGTTAATCATTTCACGTTACAGAAATTATTTCGGGTGTAGGGTTCATATGCTTCATAAAGCAAAATATCCATAATACATACCGAATTTGGCACTTAATCAAATATTATACAACTTATAAGATGTTATATTTTCATTCTGAATTTGCCAGACTACATTTTATGTGTACATTATAGCACTAACCAATCCAAATGTTCAAAGTAACATAAATAAAATAAAAATCCTATTATTGTCCTCCAAAGCTACGGGTTCCCATCAAACACCTGACCACGGGAGTAACCGATTACTGCTATTTCCAGCCTCGTTATTCATAAATCATAAGTTTGTTTCATCGTGTAAGCTAAACAAAACGAAAACAAACAACTTAACGCTCATAGATACTCTAGCAAAACAAATACTCATATAATCATACTCATGGATATCATACCTTTGTACAGTATACCGAAGAAGCCTTTCTTTTCAGAAACCAGAACTCGTTTGATTCTTGGAACTCGGCGTATGTAAGCGCACGTACATATAAGCAAAAGAGCGAACGCCAGCAATCCGTCAAATGAATATACTGAAATAATAATCATAGCACAAAATTACAGCAGGTTCAAAACAAACACCAATATAAAAACTATTGTTCATCAGTGTCTTAAACAAAATTGTCATAAAACGAAAGCTTAAGCGGCTCTCGGCAGAAACTAAAATATGTGAAACATTTCAAGCTTATTTCACTAAGATTCTGACAATACACAAAAGTTGTATGTTAAATTAATAATACATGTACTGAAGATAACAAAATTTCCGCGATTTATTACACGTCATCTATCAATCATTTATAATATGTTTACATGAGTTTACAACGAATTAGAGTAACTTATATGTGAGAACCTGAAAACAGCGATATCTCAAATTTTTCGCACCAGTCTATTGGCAGCATAATAAAACATAAGTCGATGTTGTAAATTTCCAATAGATATTGCCAATTTCTCCTAGCTATGTTCTTAAGTACATAGGTATAAAACTAGACATACAGTACTCGCCTCAATTAACAGCTATTCGTTCGTTCGTAAGGTGACAGTCAATTGTGGCGAGTAGTGCACTGAGAAGCCTCTACTTCTGGCAAATACGGGAGTTGGGAATGTTTGCGAACCGCTAAGAAATATCCATAAACTGAAAGACCCCAAATATGGGCGGGGGGCCCTTTCCGAACTTAATGGTCACCCAGTTCAATTGGGGATCCTATAGACGAACTGGAAAGAACTGCCGCAGGTACTTTCGGCTGCTAAACTTAGGTAACTAGTGGACTCCTAAGTAAAATTTTGGTAGTTAGAAAATCTCAGAATTGATGTCTACTAGAGATGAGAACGGGCCGAAAAGAGGATATATATTCTCAAATATTCAAGTAACATGGCTGATAATTGGCTCAATTTGTATGTTGTCATCAATATATGTAGCTGTATATGAATCTCTACATTACATATTCAACACTCGGAATATACCATCTTGCCGGTAAGACAACATCCTAGTTACAGTCTAATTACACGTATGAGCGAGAAGTAAACTTACTATTCATAAGTGGAAACAATACTAATATTTCGACAGCGCCACGTCATTCAGCAACATTAAAGTATACCTAGTATCTAACACCTAGATACTAAAAATTATATCTAAAACAGTCCGTAATGCATAGTCAATTACATTAATGCCTTAAGTGGCTATAGGGTAAATACCGCCTCACGCCTTAATTGCCAGATTCAATCGTGCTACTGAGGCGCAAAACATTTTAGCAGTTATGAACAAAATTACCAACTTTAAGAAAAAAGTGGAGAAAATGGGGTAAATTATGAAGTAAAATTGGGCAAGTTGGTGAAATTTTTGATTACCTCCTCGCCGAAACCAGCTACCCCGAACAACGCCGATGGACCTTGGACAAATATTTAGTATTACACTATGCAGCCTCCACTGTACACGAACAGGCTTCAATGAGATAATAAAACAAAATTTTTAAGTTTTAGTAAAAAGTAATATATAAATCTCACTAGTGTAATGAACACGTTTAGTAGCATTTAAGTGGAAGTAACAAATATTGCGCATTGTGTTTCGATACATGGTGCAAATCCAGTAATTTTCATATAGACACAGCTTATTTTTCCAGACACCACTATCAAGGTTGGCTCGCTGTGAAAAATTGAACAACGTCGGGTTAACATATATCAAGTTGCAGAGATGTTAAACATTGCTATAAACAGTTTTGCTAAAATTTTAGCTATTTTTCTGTTTAATTATTAATGATCACAATTTTGGTTGAGTTTCATTCAATTTAAACCACGTTCAATAAGACAATAAGTTTTAGATAAAAATTAATGAATTCAAAACGTTGATGATTTCACGGGAAGAAATTGGGATTGTCAACATGTGGGCGTTTTTACCTGTAGCATCCATAACCCAGGTTGGTAATGTTTATCGTCTCGCAGATTGCTTTAAAAATCTCTACTTTTAATCTCACTGTATTGGATCATATCACAGCATAATGAGGGGAATCACTGACTTATAATTCCAGTAGTGTTTGGCAGAGATTGGTTCATTTTTACGTGGTCTCAGTTCAAGCTTTATTTAATTTTACGATTAAATACTGACTCTCGAGCTTGAGTACAACTCAGTTTAAGGTTTTATTGTCGCACTATTCGTGGCAATAAAGCCACTGGTTCCTGACACTTGGTCAAGAGTGATATATCGGCTGGGAAGATGATATCCAAAATCAGTGTTAGTAGCTTTCGCAGGCGCAAAGCGAACGTACTACCTTCCTCACACGAAGGCAACAATAAACTTCGGTTTTGCCGTTACAGGCAGTGTTGTGGGCCTGAAGCGCTTCCTTTTACAGTCGCAGAGTAAGATGCTCTCGCTATTGCACTTGTGTTTCTTTTGCAGCTGCAGAGGAACAAAGTCTATATTACTCCAGGTGCATTAGTGAACAGGGCCTGGCCTAGCTTAGGAAACACAAATTAGTGAGAGTAGCCGGGGAACCCCAACTACCACCTGTGAGATGTTGAACCGATTTCGATACTTTGCTACCTGGACAACCAGTACCAAGTATTGGATTTTGTCGGTTGTCAACCTTGCTGCACGAGTTGGGCTTGTTCGTTGTGAAGCTGAAGCAACCTAACTCTACCGACGGGGGCCTGTGTAACTGCTGCACTATACAAAGTTCGGTTATCTCAAATTAACAATAGTTCTTGCGCGACGATAACACCAGAAACACCGGTGACAAGACAATGCTTCTATCTAGTTTTATCAAATATTATTACGCTGTAACCCGATCGCCAACGTCACGGCTGGGTGTATTACTCCCCTTGTGAGGTTGATGCAATCGCCCCGGATGGCTGACAACTGCACGATTATTTGATTACCTGGACCTAGTTCTTTAGAATTACACTAGTACTGTCGTTATATTAATGCACCCGCTACCGGATAGCTGACGAACTATGCTATTATAAGAACTGACTAGTAGCGGTTGACTAATATCCAGTTATACTCTCAAATTCCTTCGGCCCCCGGACGGCTTGCCAACAGGTGGTGAGTAGGAAAAAAGACAGCTCAAAGGGGTATCTGAACCCGCACCTCTTACTCGCCTCTGGGTTATTCTCAGGAAGTTACCCCGACTAAACTCCACGAGGACAGCTCACTCGACTCAAAGCCGATATTTTTTAACTATTACTAACTATTAATAGCTAATGTAATACGTTATCACCAGTACTCGTAACTATTTTGGCCTAAGATTTTATTTGGGAATTTATTCTTACTAAGGATATTACTAATTAACGTTAAGGTACCTATCTGTTAAGTCTCTGAGGCAAGAGCATGTAATTCGTTATCCGAAAATCGTAAGATTCAAGAACCAAGCGGGATATGGGTAACATATAAAAATAAATTGGTGAAAAATTAGATTTTTGAATTTGGGATAGTTTTTAGGTTATTTTTGGGTGATTAGAAGGGTTTGGACCCGAAAAACCCTTTTGTAGCCTACTGCACCCCCGAGATGAATGATACGCAGCTATTATTTGATCTTGTTTTCAGAGGGGACAGGGGTTGGTAGGGGATTTTTGTTATGACGACTATCGGTGTTAAAAAGAGGCGGGATTCGTCACTAAGATCGTGGCGTTCGAGGTGTGGCCAGTAGTATGCCGGTGGGAGGCTTAAGCTGGCGCGCGTCCTTCTTTGCGTGATTAGAATTCGTGCCCTATATTTTGCGTTGCGGCGCGGCTAAATCCGAAGCACTCGCAATCCAGATAGATGGACATCCAACGCATAAGATACAACGTTTATTACAGAAATCGAATAAAATATTAAGGCACAATAGTTGAGCTTTTAGTACCTGTAGGCTGTGACAAGTTTTGGTTCTCTGAGCAACTAGAGTTCACCCGTAGGTTGCTATACGCTGTACTATTCTTTAGTAGCATTGACCTTATCGACCACACTTTTCATACATACCGGATACTTTCGCCTGCCTTTATGTATTGTCACTACCCGACGCTAGCACACTTCGCTATTTCAACCCTAGATTCTGTTACTTCAAATTAGGTTATGTGCTAATTTAGTACGTCTCTTGCGAGGTTTATACGACCGCCCCCGAAAGGCTGACGACACAAGTTTATCTAAGTAGCTGAACCTAGGACATAGATTTACGCTAGTGCGATCCTTATTTATGTTTTAAGTTTGAGTAAGCACCGGTTACTTTTAAGTTAACTGTTACTTTAGTAACGCCCTTATGGGTTCATACAATCGACCCTCGCATAGCTGGCGCGGTTGCAGGGTTAAATATTTACCTTAACCTGGGCGTAGATTTACGCTAATAAGTGCCAGTTATATTATGTTTGTAGTCGCCCCCGAATGGCTGGCTGGCTACTAACGGTGAACTATCTAGTAGCGATCGACTACTAGACAGTTGGAAGTTTTGCTCAATCCCTAGGCCCCGAACAAACCAGCTGGCTGGTTATTAGGTATAGTGTTCTGGAGACTGTGGCCGTCCGAATCCACTTCCTTTACTCACCCGGTCTTCTCAAGAGTAACACTACTTGCTGAGCCGCCAGAAATGGCTACCGCACCCAACAAGCAATGCCACTATACCCGGACCCAAATTTTCGGCTCGCCATGGCTTTTTCACTCGACACTTGGGGTCGAAGTTTCACGTATTATCAACTAGTACAGCTACTACAATGCCGCTCCTAGTGATATTATCACCACTCCTCACTTGATTTTAGTTGGGAGTTATTATTACTAACTAATTTAGTAATTAAGGATACGGTTACTTAACTGTGCAACTTATTCACTAGTAGCTCCGTTCTTTCCGATTCACGATGTAGAAATCCTCAATAACTCCAAGAATTTTTAAGACATTATCCGTTGTGTAATAATGTCAAAACCAAGAACCAAGGAACTCAGATTCCGCACAATTCTGTGTGCTCCAATATGTATGTACAACGTTAGAATAAACGATACACTGCAATTCCGGAAGCCCGAGCATATGCGACTCTTCAAATGCTCCGAAACGTATATGAGAAACCGAGTATAACCCTCTCTTACTGTTATTTTATTTTGTTTTGTTGGGGGTAGGGATTAAGGTTAAATTTTATTATGACGGCTATCAGAGTTAAAATTGGGAGGGGATTCGGCACTCGAAAATGTGGTGTTCGTACGAGTGGCCAGTAGTATGCCGGCGGAAAGCTAGGGTAGGTCTTTTACTTGGCGCGCGTTTATTCTATATCCGCGCACTTTGGCTCCTATGGCGCTGCGATACGTCTAGTTCGATTTGCTCAATAGGCCGTTTCAGCATAAAACCAAGAAAGTCAAAGTTATAATGTTTATTCGGAATTAGTATAATACGTCAATAGCTCGTTACACACCAGGTTAATTTTAAACCACGTTACATCCCACTGTGTATACCCACAGATTCCTACTAATTTTCCAATACTTTTAGCCCCTCGCTTCAACAGTGCAACGTTACAATTTCGCCGCTTAGATTTTGATTCGGTTCACTTCAATTTTGGTTGAGTGAGCCTTGCTTTTTATATTTTCTCAATCTCATGGTTGAGAGCACTATTATTCTAAATAGTTATTTGATAAGTTAGCTTTAGATTAGGTATTGATTACTTTTCCTTATTTGAGGTTTGTACAAAGCCTCGCGGACGGCTAGACCCGTACGTTTATTTGAGTACCTTAACCTTTTCCTTAGATTTACGCTATATAGTAGTTTCCTTAGAGCCAACAGTATACGGACGGCTTACTGAAGGATCCTGATAAACTATTATTTTCTCTTGTGGGTTTGTACGAAGCCTTCCGAACGGTTAGACCCGTGCATTTATTTAAATATCTTATCCTAGGCTGGGCTCTCCATTCGCTGAAAATTTTGCCAGGGGGGCCTGGTTCCGATTTTGCCAGGGGGGGGCCCTGGTTCCGATTTTGCCAGGGGGCATTTTGCCTAGAGAAAAACGGTTAAAATCGTGTCACAAACACTGCTAAATCGCTGTTGATGGAGAGAAAAACAGTTTTGAAGCAAATTTTGACAAAATTTGCGAAATTTTTGGCTTCAGAAGGGAATTTTAGTACAAATTTTGACTAAATTTTATATACTTTGGACCGATTGGAAACAAAAAATTTTCCAAGAGGCAATGAACCGGGGGAGCCAAAAATTTTGACAGGGGGCATGAACCGGGGGGCACCTGTTCTGAACCAGGGGGAACCGAAAAATGCCAGCCGCCCTCACCCTCCAATTTGGAGAGCACAGCTAGGATTAATGCTAATTACGTGCCGTTATTTGCAACGTTCCCACTTCCGGACGGCTTGCTAGCTCCAATGGATAACTAGTTAGTAGTTGGTAGCTACTAACTAGTGAAATTAATTACTTGGTCTGGTTCCCCACGTCTCGAACTCGCCCAGGGATATGCTCACGTATTTCCTTCCCAATTATCTCCACAGGTTACTTTCTCAGCTACGGTGTACACTTAGAACTCTAAAGGGGCCTGTTATACTTTTACTGTTACGCTTGTGCTCTCTCGATTTGATATGAGAAAATTAGTATTACTATTATATAATTGCTAACGTAATAAGGTACCTATTTGTGCAGTAATTTTTTGTCACTCAGCATTAATTGCTTGTTAAAACAATGCAAACCTTTGCTCTCACAATCAGTTCATAAATGTTTTCCAATTAAAAGTCCAATCAGTTCCAGGCTCCCTCCGAGCATTAAAACCTCTAATCACTGTGGAAAGCGAAAGCCAAATTCTTAAACACAGACAAAGTCGTAAATCAATCGTAAAATTCGTATAAGTTCGCGTTATTAATTCAAACGCCGTAACGACTATTAGCTAAGTGATTCTTCATAAAGGCTAACCAACATAAAACACGCGAATAAACTAATGGTGTAGCATGTAATAGTCGTACGAAAATTCCCAAAGCTGCGTCACGTATCTGTGTGTGAATAGAAAAACAGGAACCGTAGTTATTATTCGGACGAACAAAAGCAAAGAAAATAAAGATAACTTATGTTAGCTAACACAAGAAACAAGTGCTAATTATGCTAACTAGCATTAAAATAAACGAAAAGAACAGAAAAGGAGAAAAACAGGAAGAAAAGAAAACCCAGGGAAGGGAGGGATATAATAAAGAAACTGGTGACCAACCCGGAGTTTTTTGGAATTTTGGATGGGTTTAGACCGGAAACTTCCCCGGTAGCCTGGTAGACCCCTTACACTTGCCACTGTATTTCACATATATATACTAGCAGTAAACACTTTAAGCGGTTACACGCAATTCGTTGCGTAACTATCGAATTAGACCAGGTATAAAAATAACAGTGGAACTAGTAAAAATGTCGAGCCAGAAATGTATCATAAGCTGTTCGTATCACTTTTGATAAGTTACAACACATTGTTATTTTATTTTGGTTGTATGGGGTACGGGTTGGAAGGGGATTTTTCCTTATGTCGGCTATCGGAACTAAAAAGGGGCGGGATTCGTCACCGAAAGATTGTGTGGTTTGAGGTGTGGCCAGTAGAATGCCGGTTGGACGCTTGGTATGGCGCGCGTCTTTCTTTCGTGAGCGACTGTAATGCCTTACATTTGGCGATTCTTGCTCGGCTCTATTGCTCGAGTTTCAGATAGTCGGTCAACAGACACGGATATAAAACGTTAAGTAAGCACTCGTTACTAAAATGTTACTTTTCTTTATTACTGAAGTGCTTTCAGCTCACGCTTATACGCCACCTTTTTTCTTGCACAGCCTGACTCTATTATTGCACAGTCTGACATTCACTTGCACAGTCTCACGTTTAACTTTCGTTATGTACTTCGGGCACTGATTTTGAAGCTCTAGACACTCTCTCTAGTACTTTAGTTCTTTGGTTAAGTTAAAGCTACCGAGTACTTGATCTATTCCTTACCCCTAAGTTATCAAAGCTATTGTTTAAGGGTTACACGTGAGCGATAGTGATTGGGGTTTAACTTTATCTGTTACGTTACTAACGTTATGGTTTTAACACAGCACACTCCCGGAGGGCGAGTGCACCGTGCGATCATATGATTACCTCAACCTAACTGGCCTGTCCACAGTGGGAGGGGGTGGGGGGACCCCCACTTTCCAATTTCCAAATCCCCCATGTTCGTGAGTTTTCCCCCATGTCCGTCCCCCCCCACTCGGCCAAAACCCCCTGTTCAACTAATTCCAAAAATTTTTATGTCTGAAAATTTATGTTCTTTGTTTGCAAATTGTTTTTTAAACATTAATGACCACTATTTTCTAATGCTAAAATATTGTTTTTTAGCTTGAAAGTACGTTCACAGTAGTAAAAATGCATGAAAATATGGAAATATTTTGTATTTTTAAGCAAAATTTATCCCCCCCACTTTGAAATTTCCCCTGAGAATGAACATGGGGCCCCCCGAAGTCCCCCCACTTTTCACAGTTATTTTAAACAGGCCGACACCCGACGGCTGCCAGACCACGTTACTAAAACTGTACAGTAGCGTTCGACTACTGTGCTGTTGAAGTTTGCTCAGTGTATGCCCCGGGTGGATGACGATAGTGGTATTTAGGTAAGATACTAAGGTTTTTGATCGTCCGAACCGGTCCCCTTACTCGCCCGGTCTACTCAAGAATAATGCCCTCACGCCGACGACACCGGAAGGCTGCCAGACGACGCAGTTACACTACTAGTATTTTCGAGTCCCACCTGCACTCTCACCCTGGTTACCGCTCACTCGACACACAAGGGCCGAAATTTTTGAACTATTACTAAACCTAATACGTCTCTATTAACTACCGCCCCTATTAAACTTACGGCCACTTCTACCGATTTTATAAGGAAAAGTATTATTACTAATTAAATAATAATCGAGATAGGATTGCTTATTTGTGTCGCGGCTCGCTAATACTAAATGCTTTTTGAGTGAGTTATAATTTTGCGACCACTATAGCAATATCGAAAAAGTTAGCCCGTGACTCTTTTCACAATGGTCTATCACTGCCAAGACAATAAGCACCGCGCATTCTTTGCCCTCCGAGAATCAGAACAAAAATAAATGAGATCGTAGATACGGAAACACGAGTATAGACGTTTCCCTTAGATTCGGCAGCTGCTAGAAGGGCCCAGTATAAGCACCTATTTTATAAATAACAAGTGACACAGCCAGCGCAAAACTGCTGCAATCAATTATTTTTTTTGCGTATCACCGTAACACAATCTTGTCAAAGAGCTAGTAATTTGCAATCCATAAGCTAAAGCATCAACAAAACATTGCTTGTTAGCTATAAATCCAATGCTGATCCAAAAGAAAACAGAACCGCCAATATAGTAATTCGATGACCTCTAGCTATTAGCTAGGTAACCGCTATTGAAAAACCAATAATTAAACATGTATATACGTACCATTACGTACCATTCGACCCTCCGCATGGTAGGGTTGAAGACAAGTGTTTTCAATCGATGGATAGTTGGTCGTCCGTGCAAAAGTCCATACCGGAGGGCAAGGCCGGATTGAGATAAAACAAAATAACAATTGATTAGTATGGGAGCACATTAGCGGAGCCGACGTTTAAACTATAACAGCGTAGGCGCATTAACCACGGACTCAGGGAGGTAGTTCCATAAACGGACCACTCTATGACTAAAAAATACTTCCGCACGTGCAATCGGGGGATGTCGAGAGTATCAAGCTTGAAATTGTGGCCACGAGTCACAGAATATCCAACGGCAAAGTACTTTTAGAGAGATCTAGGGCAACGTCAGAGTGCGTCATTTTATATATCAGGATGAGATCACTTCTAATACGTCGCGATTCTAGCGTCTGAATTCCTAGAAAACTGAGGCGGTCAGCGTAGTCCCACTGGCGGATAGGTGGAATAAGCTTCGTTGCAAGGCGCTGTACCTTTTCAATTAGTTGTATATCACGAGCATAGTGGGGACACCAGACGCTAACTGCGTACTCCACATGTGAGCGGATACGTGAGCGATAAAGATGAATCCAGACAAATTTCGTCCAGTACTGCGTGGTTCGTTTTAAGAGAAAGATGACCCGGCGGGCCTTGGCAGCGAAATGGGCACAATGGTTGGAAAATTTAACATTATTGGAACAGCAACACCAAGGTCTTACTCCGAGTCAGTAACGTACAATAGATTGCCCATCAATGAGTATGCTGCGCATGGATTATTTGCACCGCAGTGTATGACCTTACACTTCAGCTCATTTAAAGCAACACTCCACTCATGACAGTAGGAAGATAGACGGTCGATATTGAACTGGAACGAATCGAAATCAAGATCCGGATTGTATCTGAGCACACGTCGGGCCAACCGTAGGTCGTCGGCGTATTTAAAGATCGCGCAGGACAAGTAGACATCGATGTCATCTATGAATATAAGAAACAGAATAGGACCCAGAACGGAGCCCTGTGGTACACCGCTTGTCACCGGGGACCTTTGGGACAAAGCACCATTTACTGAGACACACTGCCTACGGCCAGACAAATAACTGTCGAACCAGAGGAGCAGATTATCACTTATACTGTTCCTCTCAAGTTTGTGGATCAACGCCCGAGAATTGACTTTGCCGAATGCCTTTTGGAAATCCACGTATACGACATCTACCCAGTCATGTTGTTCTACACATTTCGTTGTAAAATTAAGAAACTCTAGTAGTTGTGAGGTTGTAGAGCGTTTTGGACGGAAGCCGTCTTGTGTGTCGTAGAGTAAATTATGAGCAGTGACAAATTCGGTAAGTCTATCTCTAACCAGCAATTCTAGTACTTTGTTAACTGAAGCAGTGAGGCTGATCGGTCGAAAGTTATCACACATACTGCGGTCACCGGAACCTTTAAATATTGGAACCACCTTGGCGTCCCGCCACTGACGGACAAACGAGCCGGAAGCGAGTGAAACGTTGAACAATTTAGCAAGAGGTGCAGCAATAATCTCTTTAGTTTTGATCAGTAGACGATTTGGATTCTTATCAATACCTGACGCTCCAGAAACCTTGAGCTTTCCGAGTACCGTTCTAACCTGTTCAGGAGACACAACAATGTCTGTAAGTCGGGCAGCCGTACGATAACGGACGGGAGGCGCAACAAAACGGTGATCATTAAAGACAGACAAAAAGTAGTCGTTGAACACGTGGCAATCATCCACTGGCGAAGACGATTTGGTGCCATCCGCCTTCGTCATGGGACCAATCTTCGGATAAACACGAGCCTTTTTACGGCGTAATTAAACAGCGACTTACGGTCTGCGTCAATATTGGCTGCTAACTTTTGCTCAAATCGTCGTATAGACTCTTCAGCATAGTTATTGGCAACTTCGCGTTTAGCAACAAAGTCTAACCATGCGGTCCTAGAATTGGTTCGCTTGAAGCGTTGAAACGCGTTGTGCTTTATGTAATGGCCGACCAACAAGCACCATCAGCCCTGACTGGTTTACGGGGCTGCCTGGCGGTTTTCAACGGAACAAACCGATCAATCGCCTGATTAAACGTGGAACATATGCGGTTCCAGATAACAGAGACGTCATCATCATCGAACGTCGAATCCCAGTCAACGTCGCACAAAAACTGCTCAATCTTGTTCCAGTTGGCTCGGCACCAATCACGATTTCTTAGCCTCGAAGGGACTGGAGATGAGCGCTCATAAGCTTTGCTAGCCATGAGAAATTTGACGCAAGAATGGTCGGAGGACTTCAAAGGAGCGAGGATTTCAAAAGACTTACCAGCATTTTCATCATCAGCGAAAATTAAATCAAGAATATTGTCACCTCGAGTGCTGGATGTAACAAATTGAGTAAGGTTAGCACAGAATACACTGACCATAAACGCATCCTCAGAAGAAGGCCAGTTGTAGTTGACCCAATCGATATTGGGAGATTGAAGTCACCACATAAACAGACGAGCCAGAAATTACTGCACTGACCGATTCGGCGTAGACAGTCACATAGACGCTCATAATTTTCAGTTGAATAGTTAGGAGAACGATATATACATCCTAGCAAAATTGTGGTGTTTGCCGAGCAGTTAATTTCCAGAAGAACAATGTCCTCAAATTTGGTGGTGAGCGCAGATGACATTTGAGCGGCATGGTGTCGCGGACGAGGATCAGGACCCCCCACCACGCCTCCCCACCCTGTCACATCGAAACACATTATAATGCGGCAGTTGAAGTTCGCTGTCATCATTACACGTTGACGCCCAAGATTCAGTAGCACAAATTATATCAAATTATATAATGATATAAACAATTCTAATTCTATTAATTTGTTTATCACGGATCGCGCATTAATTAAAATACAGTTGTAACCAAAATTAGTATGGCAATAAGAAAATGCAGAAGAGTTATATATATCCATTATCACAACAGTTATTTGTAGCTACACTAGGATTTAAATTAACACAGTTATCACAACACAAAATAGAACCACAATTACCATAGGTACTAGAATTCCCTCGGCACAGCATAGGACCAGTCATATTATAATCAACATATAAGGCAGAGTCAAAATTATTAGAAACATTTATTGCCTTTAGGCTACAACTCCAACATCCGGCTGGGAGGGGGGCCCGTCCCCCGGCACAGAGGAAACACCAGGTACGTATCCTTTTTTAGAGGGCATACGTTTCGCTCGAGCAGCATTGAAAGTTTCAACTTCACTTTTTGTACGGTCCGGGTTGATATAACACTTGCTGAAAATAGAAGAAACAGGGAGAGAACGCAGTGATTTAGCCGCAGTTACCGCCGTATTATGATCGGTTTCATTGTTGAAAACAACCTTAAGTAGACGTGGCTTATCATTTCGTGGTCTGCCAAGCCGATACGTAACAATTACATTAGAAATGTTGCACTCAATATTAGCTTCTCTACACATTTCTTGTACATCCTTAAGATCATATTGTTTCCGCTCGGAAGGAACCGAGCTGTCCGACTCAGCCATGCCGGCAACAATAATATTACACTTGCGTCTGTTACGATCATCTATTTCAGAAAAACTTTAGCCATGATATTACATTCATCATTTGCAGCAATAACGGTCGCCATACTATTACTACTAGCATCACGGTTGCCACCAGCCTGAGTGAGAAGCGTGGGGGGGAGGAAGGGTCGATCCCTTGGCAATGACGTCATCAATTTTGGTGACAAGCTGAACATCCACGCGTTCCGATCTTTGTTGGCCATCTTCAAATTTGGCAAGTCGCTCCTCAAATGATTGGAGTTTGGCGAGCCCCTCGTCAATGACAGTCAAACACGGGGGACAGAACCACCATATAGAAGAATCAGGCTTAGTGGCATCCGTGAAAGTAGATGAACTGACCTTAGCACACTTCCTATGAAAGCACGAGCAGCATTTTCCACACGCAATTCGGGAGTCGATTTCAGTAATATCAGAGTGGCAAGCAGTACATTTCACCAAAGCATCATCATTCGGATCCACAGAACTTGATGAGCGAGTGGCGTGAGAAATTTATCGCAAACAATTGCTATTTTATAATAATTATACCGATTAACTATGAATAACTAAGAATATATAACTGTCTTCCGGATGTCGACTACTTCCCTGATCATCAAACTAAGACTGAATCAGTTACATCAAAACTTCCTAGATACAGGTTAGCTACACAGTATAATTAAGCCAAATTATGCATAGTTTAGAAAGTTGAAACTAAAACTTTAAAACTTTGAAAGAACCGAATTTAGGGTCATATACAATAAATGATTTAATGAAAAAGAAATTTTTAAAACCAAATTTTGTGGAATTTAGAGGGACTGGAACCCCTGGTAGCCTACTAGACCCCCGGCACACATATAACTCAACCGGAATTCTGATGTAATGGCGCTAGCTAGGTAATTTAAAGAACAGATTTAAAAGAACATTGGTTGCAGCCTGATAATGTGCATATAAAACAATTGAGACGATTAGTGAACAAATTCAGTCACTCCGCATGAACTCAGAACTAGACTAAATAATAATATAAAAACAAAACCAAACTTAGGTTAGCTAATAAGGTTAAGTAAGCGAAAATATGCAAATTAAGTTTAAGCTAAATTTTAAGAAAACTAAAATTTTAAGATAAGTTTTTGGGACCAGTAAGTATATAAAAATGTGGAAACCCGAATTTTAAGGCTTCTGGACACCATAGTCCAGCAGGCCCACAAACCTTAAAATAGATATAACATGTGAAAATCCACCTACACATGTAGCTGGTATATTTTATAATGATATATACTTTATTTATATTGATAGGTGATATCTTGCGTAATATTTATATTTAAAGTTTAACATATTCCATTGAAATTTAACCTGATTGTGTTCATTGGTCACGTAAATAAAACGTTAATTTAGAAATATTATAAAATTAAATTATTTTGCTAGCTATAACTTGTATTGTCACGAGCTAAGCTTGCCCTTGGCAAACTTACGTGAGTTATACCTATTTTGTGCCCAAATAACCCTGAAGAGCGGTAAGTTATACCGTTAGAAAAACGAAGGGCTTAGAGCGGGGGCTTGGGCCGTAGTTCTCCGACTTAGCCTTAAGCTTAGCGTATGTCTCATATAGAAACCTTAGCGTAGGCTAAGACTAAGGCTTGGGCTTAGTATGTAAAGAACGGCATGACCAGCATTTCGTGTCCGTCCCTCAAGGTTACTTGGGTACAATTGTGTATAAAGCCACTCGGCAATATCAGGGCAAGCGATAGGACCCCTTTGTCTCGACTAGGAGTGCCCCTCATGACGTTGGGGCGTCTAGCATTTTTTAAAATTTTTAATCATTCCAAGTAGGTAAATATTTGGACTTGTACCCAATAAGAAGCATTGAGATTTGTTGAATGTTTACAAATATTCCCACATCTTTGCTATTATTTTTCACAATATCTGTGCCAATTTTTACCGACTTTTCGGCAACATTTTGCCTAATTGTTAAAATTTCGGTGTGCTTTCAGCGCACGTTTTTTGGGATAGGAGGGGTAGTGTGCGGAGCCTCAGGTACCCATCACATAAATGTTCGGAGGCACCTCAGATACAGGCGCCAGCCCCGGTTAATATTAAAATTCCATGGCGACTTCTCTTTTCGATAACAGTATGACACTATTCGAAATTACCGTATGAAACAAATAGGGCATAAAACGATCCGTTTCACCGTACTCCTTAACTTTGGTACTTGGGAACATGCACACAAATTTTTCAGATCCGCAATTTTGTTTTGGGGAGGGGAGTGCACCGACCCCACCCCAAAAGTAGGAACCGATGGAGGAACATAATTCTTTTCAAACTACTCAAAACTGGGTCTTTGAAAATGTTTTAAAAACAAGCAAATTTACCTGAAGAGGGTTGAATCTATTAATTCAGAACAGCATGGACAGGCGAAAATGACAACAACAGCATTTAGCAACCCTATAATCCAATGTCTCTGATACATCAATGTCTGGCGACATGAACGCTGTTGCATTAAATTTCTTGAACTAAATATGAGTGTATCATTTTCAAAAAATGTGCGATTAATCCAGTTTCCAACTGTTCTGTTCAAATTGCTGAATTGTGGCTATACGGTCTGGTGCAGCAATACCAATACTACTAACCAATACAATCAGCTGCGTGCAGGGTCTGTTTCGTTGAAGTGTAGCGGTTCGTACCTATCTGCTCTATACTCAAAACTAAACTTTAACCTGAACTTTAACCCATTAGCTTGAACCTCAACCTGCAATTTAATAAAGGTACCATGCATCATCGGGTGCTGTATAAATGTTTGTTGTTTACTATTTGTGTCATGCATTTATTGTTTACTATGGACTATGATTGTTGATTGTAAATATGTTGCAAAGATATGTGTATTGAACGTGTATTTATATGTGCGACGTGCGTGATTATAAATAAATATATTTATGAAGTTATTATGTATTGGAACTTAGTATATGTTGGCAGAATCTTGTGTACATGTGTTTGTACCTGTATGTGTATTTTATGTATTTAGCCTGTGCTGGAATTTTTGTACAGGGTGCAAGAGGATTTTAGAGCTTAGCTAATTTCGAGAGCGTTTTCAAAGGAGTAACAAAATTGAAAGAGTTTTATGAGCGCCCTGAGTGTGAGGTTTGGGTGCCTTAAGCATTTGGTCCGCTTCACTTTGGACTAGCCAGATATCTGTATATATCATTGTTATACAAATAATAAACCATTTATGGCTTCGCTATAAATGGGAAATTCTTGCGAACAGACCGTGCGGTAAAACGACGGTTTCACTTTTGAAAACTGCCACTCTAGTGACAGATTTTTTCTTCTTTTTCTGAGATCAGTAAGACTCATATCAGTTTATTCAGAGTTAGTTTAAATTTAACGTTACCAAAATCGTTAACTTATAATAATATCTTTAAAATATTAAAATTATTATAAGCACATGCAAGGATTATTCATAGTCTAAATTTTTTTGCAATGTTTGAAAAACGATTTTTCGCTGAGTTGATTCAAACAGGTATTATATATTTGTGTGTATTTTTCAGCTGTATATGGATGTTTCAACAACATGTAAAATTAAACATTTGTTCTGACAACCGAAATTTAAATTGTAAGTAGTCACAGAACATGATACATGGTATTTCCGTTGATATAAAAAAATATTTTTATTTAAAGTCCAGGTCACTTGTTTTTGCAAAGCCGCACACAGGAAATTTTGTTGCGGACTGCAGCTAAATGGGAATGTACTGTATCAATGTGTTTCGCATAGATACTGTTGCAAATTCGTACGTAAAATAATCATATTTTATTTGTATGTTTTTTATACTGTTGTGAACCCAAAATGCTAACAAATATTGATGTTGTTGTATTGCGTACAAACGATTGTTGTCTGTGAATGGTGACTGTACCTTCCGTCAAACAGTCAAGTATTTGGAAACGCGATTGTTGGCGAAATGGATTACCTTTCTTCCGATCACGAGTAAATAGGCCCGTATCTACACCACATAATATTCCGATAATCTCACACTCACGGTGGTTTGGATAATTTCTACGTGCGTATATTGTGGTCACGGTATATCTATTCGGAAGGTGTATACATTTATATGATTGGTGTGAATTCGGAATAGTATGGTGTATTATGGTGGAGATGGTTTATAGTACGGTGGATGATTGGTTTCAACGTATTAAACTATAGACAATGATTAAAAGAACTATTCTGTTAACAGAACATCCTGACTGTTATAAATAAATACCGGATAATGAATGATTGCTTTGATTGATTCGTTATTGGTTGAATTTGGAGTGAATGGTTTCATTTTATTGATTGTTGTATGCAATGTGAATAATGGCATATTAACAGAATTAGGAAAATTTGGGGACAAATTTTTATGCGGAAGAGGGGGTAATGTAACGATTCGTACCTATCTACTCTATACTCAAAACTAAACTTTAACCTGAACTTTAACCCATTAACTTGAACCTCAACCTGCAATTTACTAAAAGTACCATGCATCATCGGGCGCGGTATCAATGTTTGTTGTTTACTATTTGTGCCATGCATTTATTGTTTACTATGCACTATGGTTGTTGATTGTAAATATGTTGCAAAGATATGTGTATGGTACGTGTATCTATACATACGACGTGCGTGACTATGTATAAATATATTTATGAATTTATTATGTATTGGAACTTAGTATATGTTGGCAGAATCTTGTGTACATGTGTTTGTATCTGTATGTGTATTTTATGTATTTAGCCTGTGCTGGAATTTTTGTACAGGGTGCAAGAGAATTTTAGAGCTTAGCTAATTTCGAGAGCGTTTTCAAGGGAGTAACAAAATTGAAAGAGTTTTATGAGCGCCTTGAGTGTAAGATTTGGGTGCCTTAAGCATTAGGTCTACATTAGCGGATATGTGTATGTGTATCTGCTGGATTTTCGGATAAAATCTTAAATTTTGTTTATACTTAAGAATTCGGGGAATTTCATAAAAACTTATGCTCTAACGACTAAAATTCACTTACGTTTAGGAGGGCATTTTAGGGGAGTGGCACCAGAGTAAAATTGAAAAACTTTACATGTAATTTGGAACACTTAGAGAAATCAACTAGGAGAAAATTGGTAGCAGATCTATAGCTCGGGTATTTAAGCGGTTGCGCAGTTAGATCATGGCCTCAGTCGTGCTCAGAAGCTGCGCAATCAAGGTGTGAACGGTTCAGCCGTTTATTTGTTTTACTGTGTGTAGAGTTTATAGTTTGTTAGTGTGTCTGAAATAAACTGTCTGAATTATAGTGTTACAAGCTAAGGCCTTAGGATTAAGCTCGTAAAATAAATAGTCCGAGGTGCTCGCATTGGGGAATATTGTAGTAACCAACTGTTAGCTCGCGCGTAATCTACGGTGGGACTAAACACCCCGAGTACCACGTAGGTTACATTTTGGTGCCGCAAGCCTGGACTTTCGTACAAGGTGGGAATTACAAACTAGGATAAATTCCAGTTGGTTGTAGTTTTTGACTGGAAAAAATGTTGGCGAATTAGTGTTAAAAATTTTTAAGATAGCCCAAAGTGTTTCAATTTGTTATGCGCTTGGATACGTGCAATGAATTTTGGTCAAAATAGAATTATAGAGGCAGTCAAAAGACAACCTAATATTTTTGAAGCTGAACATATCCCTCTTTATTGCGGAAATTTGGAAGATGATTTTGAGGAATGGATAGGAATTTTCGAACGCATTTCTTTTGCAAACCAGTGGTCTAAGGATGATATGGCTCAAATGCTACCCGCCTTTTTGTGGATTGAAGCTGCTTGGACATGGGAAAACATGTCTTGTGAAATTAAGAAAAATTATGATCTTTTGAAAACCAATTTATTTGAAATTTTGGTACCGAAGTATGTCACACATAATTATGGCGCACAATTGAGGGCGAGGTCGCAAAGATTTAATGAGTCAGTTGAAACCTATGCAAAAGATATGGAACACCTGGTTACGAAAGCTTATCCTATATTCTCTAAGGAAAATAGGGACATAATTGCCTTAGGAAATTTTATGTGTGGATTAAACAAAACGATTCGGCGATTTGTGTTATCTGCTAGGCCTAAGTCATTTCAAACGGCTATAGCTGAGGCGCGTAAGCAAGAGTGTATTGAAAACTCTATGTGTTCGACTGAAGTAGAGCATTTAGAGCAAAATTTAGGACCAACTGAGGAGACTGAGTCCCGCAAATGTATTAAAAAAGTTAACATCTTGGAATTGAATAAAAAATTTAAGTGTAATAAAATGTATGCATGTCGTGTGGAAAGAACCAGGACTGTTGCGGGTCAGAGTAGAATGGAACAAGCTGCAGTCCTAAGTAGTACTGAAAGTTTTTCTTCAAGTTCTAATATATCTTGTATGAATCGAAATGTAGGGACCCGAAAGGGTTCTCAGACAGCTTTCAAATACGAAAATTCAGACGCAGGATGTAATCGATGGTTGGCCGATCGAGGCGTGATCCGTTCTCAGATATTCCAGCAACCTATGCATGATTATTTGTGTGACCAACGGCAACGTCATCAAGCCATTCAAACATATGGAGGAAGACGGTGCGACAAGACGGTGATAAATGTAACAGGAAGCTGTGAATCTAAACGGAGGTTATTGGATGATTTTATGCAATGCAAGATACAGATGAACACCACGATCAGAAAACAGGCGTTGGTTAGCTGTGCGTCTATTATTTTGGATCAGGGGTGCTCCAATAAGATGTTCCAAGGTGGTATTTATAGAAAAACACAAAAATGTTTCTGGGTTAAACGGGAATGAAAGTTTGACCCCAAATTTTAAGGATTTTGGTTTAGCCAATATGAACGGAATTGACTATGAAAATGAACCGATGCATGGAAATGAAGGTGTTCAATTTAGGTGTGCATGTGTAAAAATATATGTTAATGGGCTGTTGTATGATGTTATTGTTTATCTGCGATTTCTTTCTAGGCTTATAGAAATTTACGTTGTTGTCAAGGTCATCCAGATCCATCGAAATCGAAACCCGTGTCAGGATACGCAATGTTAATGTAATCTCATGGTATATTGTGGGTCTAATTACTCTGAACGCAAACGTCAGTTATGGTTTGCCAAGCGAGGACTGTGCTAAACATTCACATTCTTTATCGGTGAAAAAGAAATTTTGTAACTGTGGCAATATACGAAGGGTAACACAACGTTCATGTAAGTTGGTATTTATTACACTGTTATTAAAACGGGATTCCATAAAACGAGATGTTTTTGGCAATAGAAATTAAAAAAATTTGTCTACCGATATTGTAATTTCTAAAAGTGCTTCTCGTCAGATTCACTTTCAAGGTTCAAACTGTTTACAAAATATTGGAAAACTTATTCGAACTTCGAAAAGGAAAATCGACGTCGTTCTAGTTGGTTTCATAAGTCCATTCTTGGGGGATATAACATAAATATTTTACTCCATACAGAGGTAATTTTTATTGGCCAATTATTTGTGCAGTTGTCATGTATCCATGTTTCGTGGTTTTATGGAATTTTTATTGAAAAAAAAGTTGTATTTTAATTTGATGATAAAGTATGCCTGCTAAGATTCTTGAGAATGCCGAGAAGGTGCTATTTCGAAATCAATTATGGCTTGGGTTCTTGAACCAGAAATAATTAACCGTTTAAAATAATGTTAAGTCTAGATCTACGAAAATTATTTTATAGGAATTATTGCTGATGATTAAGTGAAGAATCTTGTTTGTATTTTGATTGCTCACAGTACTAGAGTTTCAAATAATGAGACATTCTTTCAAAAAGTCGTTGGTTTAATATGCAAGCACGACTGAGGGGCCTAAAACGTCATCAATATTGTAAAAGGCAGTTTAACACAAACTAAAAAAAATTAGTCGCTTAAAATTAATCGCTTCGTAACGGTTTCCTTAGCTTAAGAATGGAACAATTAAAACTTTTATAGGTTCTGAATGGCAGCCAACGACAGGCTATATAAAAATCTTTGAGAATTTTGATAAAGGTAGTATACGCAACATTAATAAGTTTTTATTTATTGTATAAAGTTTAAAAAAGTTTATTTCACAGTAAGTAACAAAAAATACTTTGAAGTCAAATCAAATAATGTCTTCCGTAACGGTAATAACGAATGCATAAAGAGTGCTGACCTTCCTTTATTTGTGACACCGTGCTGCAGAGAGCGCACGCATAAATATCTGCTGCTAGCATAATATGCTATGTATGGGTAACGACTTGTTCAAGGTAACAAAATCGAGTTACGGTTTCTGGTAATTGTGATGAAAAAACAAACTTGAGGATTTCGATAGGCCAAAATTTAGTCATAAATTTTGTGTTGAATGAGAAGCAATCGTTTATAGAGAAGCGATGTTTCCAGGTTTTTTAGAGGGTCCAAAATTGTGATTATGGTCTCCTGTCCAGAACGCAATAATATTCTGTTGGCGTATTAAACATGGCAATGATCAAAGACATCTCTGAAAGGGCGTTCGAACAAAAAGGATATATGGGAGTAAGCAAAAGCCAGGTGAGTTATAAACTTATTGATTTATGAAAAGATAAAAACAGCTTTGAGTGGTTGGGTATTGCGCCATATATGCATATCGGTGGAATCTCTTTAGGTGGTAATGTTCCAAACAAAATCAAAAAGGGAACTTTTTCCGAAACTTTAAATAAAACTAGAATCGTAACTCATTTTAAGTAGGGATTTTTAGAACGGGTCTATAGTCAAAATATGGAGCGATGTATTTCAAAAAAAATTTACCTTAAAGTTAATATGATAAGTTGTATGTATTTGCTACGTGTCCACAAACACGGTTTCGGGTATTGCATTCAAACTGTTTTTATAAGAAAAAACCATGAAAAAATAAGGGACCTTGCTTATACTTGAAAAAAAAGCCACGCGCTTGACCAAAAAAATTGATAAAATTAAAAATAAATGTTCCCCAAAATTTAAAAAAGGATTTTTAAACCTAAGGAAGGAGCTAATCCTCACATCCAATATTCAAATTTCGTTTTAAGTTTTATAAATCGCAAGAGTGTTGTTTCAAAAAACTTTAGTATTTCATAATTGGATGTGTGTACTAGTCCTTTGTGGTACAAACAGACAGGGGACTTTCTCAGTTTTAAACTCGAGTTGCTCACGGAAAACTTTTAATGTCCCCTGGACTAACCAGGTGATGAAAATCAGCCGTGTACCTGAGGTCACACAACAGTGATAATGCACTGTTGACGGCATCCCTGGTAGGCAGTTTCAACCAAGGCGGGGTGTGAGCAACAGGGTCGGCAGGACATCCTTAAATTGAATTTGTGCTCGCGTTGGACCACTCACTCGGAAAAAAACTCACACTCGATGTTCTGCTAGCATGTCTTTTAAATATGTGTTCTTTAGCACAGAATTGCCGTCTGTCTTCGGCTAGGCTCCGGTTTAGTGGCCATCTAGCCGCGTGTATGCAATGAATCCTGTGCTCAAGGGTACAAAAATAATAAAAGTTGGAGAGTTTCTCAAACACTGTACCTATTTTTAAATATGTGTACTTTAATGCAGTTTGTTTGCGAACGGGGCTCCGGTTTAGTGGCCATCAGTTCGACTTTGTTGGAAGTTTAGATGTACCTCAAGGGCGCAATCCCGTACAAAAAAGGTCAAAAAATGTTTTTCTCGCTTGAATCCTAAATATGTCGTTTTATACATCACGTTTGTGTGTGCATTTTGGAGTTTTGTGCCTTTGCACTATCATGTAAAATTTTCTATCTCATTTTAAAACTCAACTCATGGAAGTTGCAATATTATTTTACTTATTCCTAGATTGAAAACCCAACGGTCCTATTTTTGTGTGTGTTTCGGTTGCCCTAGGTTGACCCACAGGTAGAATGTATGTCCCTGTGAGTCTTGCTTTTTTATATTCTCAAGTGAAACTAAAAAGACACACGAGAGGAATTAATCCTCGTGTGCCTGTACCGCTAAATTAAAAAATAGACACACAGGGGTGCAATATCCCTGTGTGCCTCGGCATATTTTTAAATTGGACTCGCAGGGGATTTTAAGTCCCTACGAGCCCTCGGCTGTTCGCTCTGGCGGTATAAAATAAAATATTTATAGTATATGTGTGTACGTATGTGTATGTATATGTGTATATATGTGTATATGTATATATCTATTTAAGTATATATAACCTACAGCGACAAATAAAACAAGTGTATTAGCTTGGTTAGCTTCTTACTACGAAAAGTTGTTTAGTCTCTTTGTCGCTGTTGGTTGTTTATTAGCATGCATTGGAGTTGACTATTGCAGCACAATTGAGAACATAAAAATATTACGAATTATTAGGATATTGCAATTACGAATTAAAATAAAAAGTTGGAAACATTGGAAAAACATAAAGTTTTTTATACACATAAAAACAACAAATGTAATATAATTGAAACATATATTTATACATAATTATACAATGTATATACGTATATATAAGTGAACTGTGTATATGTATATGCGTATAGATATATGTACGTGTATGTATTTTATACGTATGCATTGTATATGTATGATGTATATGCTAGCTAGTCCAAACCTCGAAAATTTTAGCCGTTGACCTGAGAAGGGGGCCGGCTCGCCTTTCTGGGGTACCCGAATTTTTGCCGGGCCGTAAGAGCCGGGGGTACCTCCGTGTTGCCGCGGGCAGCCGAAAATGCCGCTTCACTTTGGACTAGCCAGATATCTGTATATATCATTTTTATGCAAATAATAAACCATGTATGGCTCCGCTATAAATGGAAATTCTAGCGACCAGACCGTGCGGTAAAACAACGGTTTCACTTTTGAAATGAAGGTGTGAGTACGGTTCAGCCGTTTATTTGTTTTACTGTGTGTAGAGTTTATAGTTTGTTATAGTGTCTGAAATTGAATCTGAAACTGTCTGAATTATTCTTGTAGTAACCAACTGTTAGTTTGTGTGTAATCTACGGTGGGACTAAACACCCCTAGTACCACGTAGGTTACAGAAGTCACAAGGTAATAACTCCAGAGATGCTTTATCGGGATTGCGCTCCTAAGCATACATACCAATAAGTGCTGGGTATATAACATCCTAGAAGTCCGGACAGCAACCTCCGGGTGAATTGGTGGAGCGCGGGGCATCAGGCTAAGTCCCACGGGTGATCAATGACGCCCCGCCATAGATTGTTCCCCTTGTACCGTATGAACATATATTGCATGCATACTTATAGGGAAGCGTGGTTTATTCACGTTAGTTCCGCCACCATCCCTCCCACCCGAGGGCCTGGCTCGCTGCTCCAGCAGGTCATTTTCCTTTCCCCTACCCTTTCCATTCCATGCCCAGCTATTCCCACACACCGCCCAAACCTCCCCCATAGGATACCACAGACCTTTCCACTCCCAGAGTGCCCGGCTACCCTGCTAGAACCTTGGCTTGGAGAATGTATGCTCCTAAAGTCTCAAACAGCACTCAAGCCACAGTTATCCGCCCTATACTAAGGGCTCATCACGTAGTCCAACTCCACCCTGTGTCGCGGAGTTCTGTAAAAACACCGCGACTTTATGCGATTATAATAAGCCTATGGCGGTTGATGCGGTTCAAAATCTACGAAGACATGAACGACGACCACAGAATTAGCATGATGAAGACGAAAGAAGATGGCATATGATTGAGAAACTACAGTAATACGGTAGTGCCACCTGCCGCGTCGACTGATACCATTTGGTGCTGCTCGGTTCGTCGTTTCCTCTGCCAGTTAACGCTTGTACTGCCCTTGAATGAATTATTTACGTTCAGCGTGTCAGCCCATATATTTTCTCTGAACTATAAGTGAATTGTAATTACAATTTGTGACTGTGTTATCCATCAGGCATGTATCCTAATTTTTATTCTATTTTCACATTGTCACAAGCACATTTCGGGGCTGCAATTTTTTATATTTATAAAATGTTCTATTACGTATAATTTAAGCAGCCATTGCAAAAGTAAAACAATAGAGAAAATATCTGTATTAAAAACAGCTGATAAAACCAGAGGGAATATATGGTATTCTATTCTGCCAAAATAGTTGCTGGTTAATGAAAACTTACTCCGCAATGAATATGAAATTGATATTTTTCAACTGCATTCTCAGCGGGGCCGAACACAATATTAGGGGGGTTTGCTTCTCTCGCCCCTTGATTTTACGTGCAGGAATTGATTTCGTCTTTATGATATATTTAGGTCTCACCGTACATTTTGCACATATGCAAACGATTGTATCTGCGATGTACACATGTGGCCTTTAACTGTAATAACTTTTCATAATACCTTGATCGACATCATTTATCAATCATACAATTATTTACAAAGGATAATAACTATTCATTCACTGAAACGAATTTTACCTACCTGGATGATCAGCCGAAATACCAGAACTTGAATATTATCGCCATTTCGAATTCAACTCATTGACATTTGACCATAATCAGTGGTGTTCACAGTTGGATTCCAGCAACTGCTTTTTAGATACCCATATTTGTACGAAGTTGGAAGATATAGCGGGTTCTTATTCGGGCGTAGGTGTGTAGATATTGCCCCTCGGCCTCCCCGATAAAGGTTAGTGGGTTGGCAGTTAACGAAAGCTCAGCAGGGGCAGAACCTTTCAAAATTTTTGGGATTCAAAACTTTTCGTAATTTTTTGTTGTTTTCCCTCGAGTTTTGCCAATTTCCCCAAATTTTAGATTAGCTTAATCAATGTTATCCAGATTTATTTGGTATGCGAGAGAAAGGAGGATACGAATCCTCAGAAGGATGTGACTACACCCCAGGGAATCAGAGAGGTCTCGGTTCGGGACAAGAATACGAGATTCAGGGGATAATCCCTCTCGCCCGGATAAACCATAAGTATGCAGACAGCTATAAAGGCGGGTTGGAAAGAGATTGATAGAAACGGAGAAGAATATAACATGGTCTACTTCAAGTAAGTGCTTTCTTGTGTACATGTATGCTTTGCTTGCTTTAGTGAAGTTGAGTTTCCGAGACACTGCTCGTTACCAAAGTCACACGGTTTTCGCAAAACTCGATAGAAGTTTGGTAAAAATTAACATAAATTGAGAAAGTCTTGAAACGTTGCCCAAAAATAGAGCAAAATCAAGCAAATTAGATAAAATTAAGAGTTCGTAAAAATTTCGAAATTCTCGAATCCTGCTGACTTAGTACCTCACGCACATCGAGGACGTCCCCTGCAGGAACTATAAACTTCCTAAAAGTCTGCGTACCTCGCACACGTACGACTATGGTTCTAGTGAAGCCGGACAAAATTCTTCTGATTATAATCATTGTCAATGCCGGGCTCGAAGAAACACAGGGCCAAATCAGTTCTATGTTTTGCCATGAATTCGCATAATTGCCGCATAGGTCACACTACTATCGATGTGTCATCCTGAAAACATCGAACTGCCGACGACGAGAAAAAGGAAGTGATTTCCTTAAAAAATAAAAAAATTTCCTTTACAACCGAATCAGTAGGTTGTTTGTTTGCCGTCTTGAGTACGGCTGGACACAGCGGGCGATTTTGAACTTTTGCTAATGACACATTTAAGTTAACTTGAGTGCACTTTGACTTAGCTTTGTCATACAGTCCTACTGGAACATGTGGACCGAGGATTAATCAGAGATGACTATGACGTCTATTTTGAAGACATATTTAGCCAATTAGGACAAGCATTTAGTATTCGCAGACATGTTTTACGGTTTTGGTTAGCTAGGCTTAACGTTGTATTCATTAATATATTGTTCCCAGTCAATTCAGATACAGGTTCCCAGGCGCTATGATGATTACTTTTTTGTATGAATCGTTCTTTATTAAAATATTCCAATCACAGTTTTGTGGACACGATGCTTTACAACTTTTTATAATCTATGGCTTAAAAGAAACTGCTGCTTTGTTATGTTCACGGAACTACATCAAATATTTTCTCTTAGGTTGCTTAATCCTAAACCGTTACACATTTCAAAGAAAGGTTCGTAAGCGCAACGTATTCGTGAATCTAAAGTAAATTCGTTTGGAGCCGTAGTGCATATGCGCAACGGCAATTTTTTATGGCAATTAATACTTAAATTCTGTAACATTGTGGTTTCTAGCTGTGTTGGACATTTTAAAATATGTTTTGTGACATATTTGCAAAACCAGACATTCTCGTTAGACTGCTAAGATTTTCTCATGTATTCGATTGGTTTCTTCGAGGTCTGTGCAATAGCGTTTGCGTACGATCGAACATTGCTAAGTCACGGTGCACACAACTTAATGTTGACTCATAATATAAACTTGTGTTTAATAGCGCACAGATCTGCTGTAGGCTGTCGTGTCAAAACATTTATACATTTATACCGATTAGCGACGCCTTTGACACATACAGGCACCGTTTTTCTGTTACTATTATCATCGACATAATGCAATTCGCTGATATTTCGATTTCATAACTGCAAATCTAATGTGGCGTACCGTCTTCAATTCAACCGGAACGTACTGAAGAAGTATGTTGGTAGCACAGGGCGTTTAGCCTGTTGATCAACGAAAATAATCTCGGATATTGGGAAGTCCCCGCGATTTAATTCATTTATCGTTGAGCAGATGTGATGACGTGGTAAATTGAAAATCAATCAAAGCACGATTTGAAACGGTGTGAACGTGAACCCCTTAACTTATGCTCTTAGTGTCCCACGAAGGGCCAATAATAGAGAAGTCGTCTATTAATTTGTGCACCAAAGCATACGCCAATGATACTGCTGCAGAATGACTCTCCGTTTATCTACATTGTTGTAATAAGTCCTTTCATTTTGGTTTATATACTTCCGTTAGCTCAACAAAAATTTCTTTAATTTTTCTCTCAAAAATATTTAGCTGCGTTAGGCTTACATATCAAGTAGCAGTAGGGCTTCGTATTAGTTGCCATTTCAAACTCAGTGCTTAAAAAGTTTAGCTTATGGGGCCACGTTCGACGAAGCAAAGTAACAACCACTGTTTTTGAACGGTGTTTTGGAAATAAAAATAAATATTGCCAATTTCGAGAAATCTCTGATATCTATTTTGCAGAGTTGTTAAAAATTTGCGCTATAAATATGGTACTAATCTTGGCATAATGCAATGGACTAAACATATTAGTAGTATAGAGCGAGGAGTTGGACCCCAAGTTCGCGGTTGGAGGAGCGGAGGAGCTGGATTTGACCTTGAAACTGTGTGTGGTAATTACTGTATGCATCCAAGCGTGAGGTGCGTGTTGTATGTTTGTAGGATTGGGGATTGGTGTATCTGGCCTTAAACATATGCATCCGTAACCTGGAAACGGTGTGTTGTTTATATATACAATTTTACACGTGCATTCAAATGCAATATCATCATCATTTTGTTCTGTACACCAACGTAATCTACGTACACTGAAAATATTAATAAGCAAACAATACGCCAACCTACACATACACAATTAACCTGCATTTTTTTTTGTAAATTGTCTTTTTATAACACTTTTTAAATTCATCCTGGTACTACTCCACCTATCATATGTCGCGCACGATTTTATTAATTATTTAGGCTATGGCTCATTACCGAAAATGTTATTTGCATTACTAATATTACAGTCTTCCGAATTTGTTTAATAACACATCGATTAGGTACAATAGTTTTTCATGTTTAATATTTTATTTATATTTTCCTAATGAGCTACGCCTTTTTGGGAATAATCGTTCATTATAATTTCACTCCTGCTTATTTATCTATAGAAAATTATATTTGTATATCGCTGATTTTTATTCAACGAAGCAGGCTATATTTCTTTGTATATGCCGCGATTCAATTTCTTATTCGTAACACTTGCGTGATAAACATTCCGTTTATGGTCTCAGCATTAATCTTTAAGTTGTACGATCTACAATTGTGGATCATTTTATGTACTTTATAAGGCCAGCACGTACTTCAGGTTCACATTATATTCAACGCTCAATTTTTAGTATCATTGATTACTTCTAAACTACAAATTTTCTGTGTAAACCCTTGACTTTTAGCTACACTCGCCTTCATGGCAAATAAGTTAAAAATACACAACAGTTTGACGTATAACTATAATAGCACTAAAAGCCCCCATGGTAAAATTCTGAACTGGCTCGGTACGGTCTGAGAGTTGACTCATTGTCCTAGCCTTACACATATATCTAAAAACTGTCATATAAAGACCACAGTAGGGCAGGATAATTTTCGGTTAACGCTCTGAAGCCTATGGTATACATTAATCTTGCTGAATGATGAACTGTGAAAACTACGTTACAACTGCATATATTTAAAGTAGCAAAGCGTGTAAATGACATGGTGTGGATTTTGCTAACGTCCGTATTATGAAGCTTCGATTAAGCAGTTTCGACAAAAAATTGACTGAAAACCTTAGTTGTTAGTAATAAATGCAATTTCTTATAGCGGGTTATTTCTTTATAATGAGGTCGTCTTGTCCTGATTTTAAACCAGATGTACTCTCCACTCGAAACTACTAACAGTGTAACAATATTTAATTGAAGCTTATATCACTATTCTTTTACTACCCGATGTTTCGAAACACAGATTATGGTAAATTTTTTATGTACCTAAAGTAACTATATAACTGTCCATTTTGGAGGTTTCTTTTTCCTCTATTACACTGCAGACAACACCAAACGCGGTAGCCGTATATAATGTACAATAACACAGTCAAGTGCGGCTGAGTTACCCAAAACTGGTGGAACAGACACGACAGTACGTGACAAAGTAGCTAGATCACCCCAACTCCAAGTTCCTTGATTCGACTTCCCTCCGCGAACTGACTATAATGTCTCTTTGTGAAAGCCTACTTTTATCATAAAAGTTGGTCAAAAGAACACCATTAAAGCTGCGCGTTGCTGAAAAATTATTACCAAAACACCTGCGTTACGAACCATGTGTATATTTGTTTTCTCGACACACTAATTCTCGTTACAACGGATCATGCTGCTCATAAAAATAGCCTATCCAGTCTAGATAGATAGTAGTACCTAAAATAGTCACAGTTTTGTATTCCTCTTACATATATCAAATCTTATATAACAAATAAAATATAGAATCGGCTCAATCGGCGAGATCCTAACTACCGTTGTGCATTATGTTTGGAAAACAAACACAAATGCCAAAACCAAAGAATATAATTTGACTGTAAATATAAAACAAAATTACGTGAGTATACCCGTGTAATTTCACGAAAACTTTTATAACTTAGTGCAAAAATACACAAAAATGATTTCTGATCCTAAATAACGTAAATACGTGGAGCTATAACTGTGGTCCTAACCGGAGGGAACAGCCAGACGGATAATAAAAAACAAATTTGTTGGAATCTAGCCATTTGTTCACAAGTTATACCAGTTACAAAAGTTGATAATGTTTTTTAATTTTGGAGACTAAGGTGCAGTGTAGTTGCGAATAAATTATAATAAGCCTCGTATTAATAGTAAGGTTTCAAGTGTTACACTGTTTTAAATTTACAATTCTCTCCGCCATAGAAAGGTATTTTTTACGTTACGCGTTCCCTTATTTACCAAGCTATCAAACAGTACCTGTGTATGCTCGGTTTGAGTTAACAAATTACAAAACTAATTTTGTCTAATTCTGGAAATTAAAAATAGTGCGCAAAAGTAATTATATACTTACATTATAGCAAATTAAGTACTGTATTTATATATAAAAATTTGCTTCATTCGCCTAGACATTAAATATCGTCTAATTATTTATGGTAAGTACGATTTGTATTTTGGATGATGAAACTTGTTTGGTTTCACTAGCTATGTGATTCTTATCAAAACACAGAAGCACATATGATTAGACTTTTTAACCACTGTAGTTTCACAAGAGGAAAACACCATGTGTTATTACACAAGTATCCGATAGTCACGTGGCCATGTTACTCTATGCGTATTATTATTCTAGCTTATGGTTTGCACGCAGACAAATAAACCCTTTAATTTTAATTATTTTGAAATTTCATTTTTATGTACCATGCGCTAACAACTATCGGTCTTTCGGCAACAAGGTAAACAAATCACATCTTGCTTGTCACTTTCCTGCATAAATTAACGCCTATATTTGTACAGTGTTGAAAAATATTTGACGCACTGGTAGCCTGAACTTTTTATCGTTTTCGTACGAGCCTCGTCTGGAAGGTCTTGCTCGGTTTCTTGATGTACCTTACCAAAAGTGGTAACAGCAACGCACGTGCAAACAAACTCCCCAAACTATACGTATACCATTGTCTAGTCGTACACCAAGGTCTAGTTTATTGCCACTAAGATTGCTTAAAATTTTCACAATGTTTCAGCTATATATATATATATATATCAGTATTTCTGTACTAAGTGCATGGCATAGATTAAGAAAGTACATAGGGTTGTTTACTTCTAATTTCATATAAAACAGTTTGGTTCAAGGAACTTTGTGCTGCGGGTGGGAAGCACCGTACTTGCAATTACTTTTAGTGCAAAGCTTATTCCCAACTACCATAGGTAGTGGGTCTTGTACAATTTAAATAAGATCACATAGTTAGTGCAAATAATTAGTGACATGCATTACTCATGAACCGTTGATCCGATCTACACCTGCGATGACTCAAATGGTCGTCGCGTTATTTTCTTGCTGTTTTTCTTGCTATTTTGTGTATTAACTCATTGATGCATTAACTTTTTGAACATTATTGTATTACTATTAAAGGCTGACTGGCGCTCATCGTCGTTTCAAAACGTTAAAACTAAAAGTGAAAGGCACTTGAACAAGTCACCAAAATTGGAACCAGAGTCACCTGTTGTTATTTCAAAACATACTGTAAGCTATATTTCAAACGTAGCTACCTTGATTTCTTCATATAGCTATGCACTATGCTTCTTTTAGTCGTAACTATCTAACACAAATTGATCAATTAATTTAGCTTCCCCAATTAGTTTTGGTCCACCTGTAATACAAATTAGTTGTGCACTCGGCTTTGTGGGTACTCTACCCCTACGATTTCCAGCCCTGAATTTTCCCATGTTAAATTTTGTGAACCAAAATTGTAAAATCTTGATATTTGTCAATTTAGTTTTGGGGAATGTATAGAATATACTAGATTTTTGACTTACAAACTGTTGCAAAATACGCTATAGCTTCATGTATTACATCCTATGCATGCAATACGGCAAGTGCTTGGAACTGCAAAGTACAATATGATACATTAGATTGTAATTTTTATATTAAGACTACTGATCGATAAAGCTCTAAACAGGCATGTTTTTGTGATTGAAGAAAAACTGGATGCTTCGCGTGAGCGTTGCGTTTCCAGCTCTTCAATCAGTTGGCTAATTTTCTTTTGTATTAGCAGCCAAAACGCAGCGAAAAAAAAATTTTTTTGATACAGAAACTACAACCGATGGTGGCGTGCACTAGTTAATCAACAGTTATAGAAATACTCTAAATATCGAAGGTAACCGTTGCGCATTCCGTGACATTACTTCGAAGCCGCGCAGCAGCAGAGTAATAATTAATGTTGGTAATTACTTATGCATAGAAACCCAACGGTTATAAGTTTTTCTATGGTCATATGTGCAGGAAGCGGTCATAATTATTATTCCTTGTTGTATTTCTGGAGTATAATTATATTTTTAAACGTTAATGAGCCGCAGAAAGCCAGACAGGTAAGCACAAATAAATTACTGTACGCAGACCGGCCGCACCATTTCCTCTGCGGATTGAAAGTGTTATACATATCAAAAAAGTGTACTCATATTATATTATCATGCAATGCCTAACGCTTTTAAATACAACTTTTCGCACAATTTCTTGACGGCAGATGGCGTAATATTATTTCCTACATAAGTTTTTTTTCGTAAACATAAAAACAAATTTAAAACGGTTAAAAATATCCACATAAGACGCAAAAGAAGAAGCTGTTAATCTGCACAGGGACAGACCCGGAATCAAACGACTCATGCGAAGCGTTTAGTGTGTGTGTTAACTGGAGTATATTTGCAACTTAGTTGTCAAGTACGGTGAATCATTATTTATGTATAGTTTCGCAGTGAAATACATATTGGTGGTAATTTGAAGGAAGAAATTCTCATAATTGAAAACTTTTAGATGTTACTTCATTTTAGGATCAAGCCACGAAACGGAATGACCAGGGAGGGGATACCACAGATACCGAAAGTGTCAACAACTCTTTTTATGGAACACCGTCACCAAAGCAGCCGTCCAGCAAGCCTCCACTCACAAAGCAAAATTGTTTTTTTCTCAGAAGCCCGTCGTGGCCAAAATCACCACCGTTACGGAGAACAGCAGCTTGGAACGAATTCAAACCGGGCATGAAACAACGTATATCACCATATCCTTACGTTGATTTTACTCCTAGCAGTACTCCGAATAATTCTAAGCGAGAAACGAAACCTAGTTTGCGGAAGGAAAATAGTGAAAAAGCAGCGGAAAAATCTGAATTAAATAAAGAGTCAACAGAATTGGAGGATAATGGCAAAGGCAACATGCTGAATGAACCAATTGTGCCTGTTCAGCAGCAACAAGGGTTTCCATACCATTTCGGGTTTGGTAACCATGGCCCAATGGTACATGGCCCCCAAATGGCCCCGTTCTATGGTTATTATCCAATGCCAGGTTTTCAAAATCATGTTTTCCCGGGCTTGTATGTTTTGCCATTCAGTCAGCCTATGGGAAACCAGTATATGGGTCACCCCATTATGTTCGGACCATGGGAATACTGCGCGCCGATAGCTGCAGCGAACCCATACAGTGCAACTTTTCGCTGAGAAGGGAACGATGCCAAGACTTGACGTTGCTTTTATCTTATTTCTGAAAGTTTAGAATAGATTTAGCTATAGTTGAAAATGGTAAAGATTTCATTTTTATGTAAACCCGAATCATGCGTAGTACAATTGGTCCCAAAACCTTTCTGGAGAAAGTAACTCTAATTACTTTAACTTCAAAACGTGCAAAAATAGTATTTGACGTGTAAGAGTTTTATAAAACTTCAAAGCCCTTTCAGTAGTACTATGACTCGGGTAGTGTAAACAGTTTTTTGTTATTAAACAACAACCTTTGTGTTTTTACTTTTTAAAATATATAATAAATTCTCGACCTTGAACGCAACGATAAAAGTTTTTAATTATGATGATTTATTACACAATTTTACAATCTCGTATTATATATATATAAAAACTGCGTAGACCTAAAAATTGAAAAGTTGGTTAAAAAAAGGTAAACACCTACGCTATTATACTTAACTTCTTGGAGTTCAGCGCATGTCCAGGATTCAGTCATGTGATGCCACAATACAGAATATATTTCAACGACTATTAACACCAGTATGATGAAACTATTAACAGAAATGTGGCTTCGGATTTCCGTGTGGAGTACTAAAGGTTCATATATCGCCATATTATTGACGAAATACTAGATGCTCTGCAGGGCCTTTGGGTTAGGCTCAATTTAAAGCCTATGTCATTAAGAACAAAAAGACAATAAATGGAAAAAGAAAAAAGACACCTTAATAAAAATTAATTTTGCTTCTTTTACGTCTAGATGCCCATCATAATTTAGTGCATAAAGCCTGTAAAGTTGTTTAAAACGTGCGCGCTAAAAATGACGAACCGCTCTTTGTCTAACCGCATCAACTGTGCATGAGGGCTGAAATACCACGTATTCTGAGCCTAATTGGATTACATTTAGTCTGTGTGTTCGTTCGGAAAAGGGAGAATAGCGATTTCGGAATTGTTTGTAGGGACCTTGGGTATACACCAAAGGGTAACTAAGTTATATCCAGCTTCTGTGGATTTCGAGTTGAATTTTACTTGACTAACAGTGTGAAATTATACTAAATGCTATTCGAATAAGTAAAAACAATAATAATAACACGTACAAAACAGTGTTAGAGGCTTGGAAAACTAAATACAAATCCAAAGGAAAACGGTACTTAAGCACAATGCGAACTATTTTAATTCAAAAACACTAAAAATTTAAGTAAAATGATAAAATCAAAAAAGTTTATAGTACAGTTTTTTTATTTGTCATCGTAGAGTAAGAGATTGAGAGTAAATTGCGCTACACCATTTGAGGGTGGGCTTGCTAGTGACTTGATAATATTTACAGTGGATTTACGCAATTAACGGCATATATGAAATCTAGTAAGCCAAACCACAGGTCCCAACACAGGGAAGATTTATGCTTTTGATGTTTACCTGTATTATACCCTGTAGCTTGGTATAGTAAACGCAACACACGCCGATCTCATTGTCTAGTCTTTTTAACAAAACCTTTTCCTATTTTGTGTGTGTAAATAACCTAGTGTGGGTGAAAGTTGGCTTATACCTGAATATTTTTCTATATGGAACGCAACTATTGATTTGGGTTGGAGTACTCCTTAACATAATGGCTCAGTTGAAGACTTATTATCTATACATGTAGAATATGAAATGTGGACTGTGTGTTACACAGCTAGGACGTAAAATGTGTTATCACTTGACGATTCTCCAGCACATTAATTACTTCTGGGGCCACAACACCTGTAATAATTGTTTGAAATTAATACGACAGTACTTAAAGGAAATTCCTTTCTAGACAAACTGGGCGATTAAATAGTTATGAGTATAACGCTGACATTTAGTGGATATCAGTAAAATTTACTTGAAGACAATTAACGACCTATGCACACAGAAGGAAAATAGTCCCATATTTCTATACATGCATCAATAATACCACTTCCGTAACCTTGTTTATATAGAATACCAATAGGTGCTTCGCTAAGATGTTTGTGTTTTGTATATATTTCTTTGATCTTCAAACTTCGTTCCCGTATTATCTGTAGATCGTGGTAGCTGCCAGATTCCGGTGCGTCTTCCTGTGTCGCCCAGTAGTTGACCTCGGTTTTGTGATAGTCCAGTAATCCCCGGAACAAGAAGTTATGAATATATTCGCCCATACTGTCCGCTTCACTTGGAATAAAACCGATTGTGGTAGCCTCGTGTCTAAACACACCGTAGATAGTGAGCTGACATGTTGTGTAGAGCGAGTGAATGAACGCGAAAAACACGTGTAGCGGCTGAGAAGATAGCCACTGGTAGAAGCGTAGTTGCAAATCGCCATGAGCCAGATTACATATCCACGACATTGTTTGAGGCGACATATATTTGTGTAGAGACTGGACCACATCGGTGACATTAAGCACATGATGAGGCAATAGTTTATCAATTATTTCTTGAGCCATATTACATATAACAACCTTAAAATAGATAAGTTTAATGTAAGCTCCTTTAATGTATACCTCACTTAGGCATGTGGGTTGTTTAACAAAATTGCTTCTATGAAGCGCAGATGGTTTTTTTTTCTTTTATTTCAAAACACATGTATATTTAAGCATTATAAACAACAAAAATAGCAACATTATAAACAATAAACACACTTAAGCATACAGTTATGACTTATGTAAATCAGTTCTTATAGTCATTAAGATTTCACCAAGTAGGTTACTGCCCGGAAACTGAGATGTTTCGTAGGACGGATCGTGAGGTGCTAAGCCGGAACCAAAGTAGCTGTCGTGTATCGTTGCATTAACCAGAACCTTGTACCCTGTGTCGATAAGTAGTTGTCTTAGCCGAGAGTTGTTACTAAACTTTGCCAAAACCGTGTCGTACATAACGTCATACTGTTTACGTTGCCACTCCTCGGGGTTGTAGCCATTAATACTGTTACCCAGTTCATGAGCTTTAGACGTTGACCGGCACTGAAGAATACGATAATACGTGTCGTAGTCCCCGAAGTGATATGCTTTCTTTGCTTGATAGTACTGCTCGGCGCTATGATACGTTAAGTTGCCCACCGTGAATTTAGCTACATGAAAGTTTGAGAAAGGTGACCAGCCAGTGAAGAATAGTGGCATGTCCACGCCTTGGGGCCCAATAACCTGACGCTCGTGCTCCATGTTAAGATTGTAGTATAGCCGATTACGTTTGCCACTTGACCCGTCTTGATGACTCCCGTCTTGCGACTGCGGCTGCGGGAACACCGGCCTTTTTAATGACTGCCGCGAAGCGTGAGGCGTGCTTGAGTCGTTGTATCTTAAGCATTGCTGGTGAGACGAAGTACCGTACCAAGTCGATAAAGTGTGATCTGGTTGAGCCAGTGAGGGGGAAAAAGTGTGGGGGGGTTATGTGGTTTTTTGGGGGGAGGTGGACCTGGCGGGATTTTTTTACTTCGTTTTTATTATTGTGTGTGTAGTGAAGTTAGGTTGGTCACCGATGTTCTGTGCCTCTACGCCTCGTTTTTTTGGGGGTCTTTTTTTTTGTCCGGGGGGGTGTTTCGGGGGTGTGTGGGGCGGGGGGGGTTGTTTTTGTTTGGGGTTTCCTGTTGTGTGTGTATAGTAAAAAACCACGTCTATATAAACTGGGGGACCCCGTTTTTTTTTGTGTGTTGTTTTTTGTTTTTTTTTTTTTTTGTTTTTTTTTTTTTTTTTTTTTTTTTTTTTTTTTTTTTTTAGTTTTTTATTTTTAATTTTTTATTTATTTTTTTTTTTTTTTTTATATTTTTTTTTTATATATTTGTAATTTTTATTTGTAAAATTTATTATATTTTTTTTTTAAATTTATTATGTAATGTTAATAAAAATATTTTATTTTTTAAACCAAATTTATATTTTAAATTAATAATTTAAGGAGGCTGGGCAGCAAGGGGAAGAAAGAAACAACTTAAACTCTAGTGGTATGAGGTGATCTTCGGAAGGGAGCCCAGTGAAGCATGCACTCTCCACAACTTGAACGCTCTCAACTTCATCCTGTACTGGGGGTAAGGACGTTATGTCGAGACCTGATACACTGCATTTAGGGTATAGTGACATGGTGACGATACTAAGTTATACGTAAATTTAACGTCGTCGTCGAGGCTTTTTGCTCTTCTTACTGCGTCGTTTCTTTTTAATAGTTTTCTTAGCCTTGAGTTTGCTTATCTTGAGGGGTACTGAACGCTTAGAACTGCCAGCTAGTAGTCGCACGAGTGCTGCATCCATGATGTTGAGGTAAGTGTGATTACTTAGCAATTCTTTTTAATGATTTTTCGAATGTGAACAACTACTGTAGCTTTCCCTGGTGAATTTAGTGACACGGATATGTCTTCGAGGGACGTTACGCGAATTTTGTGATACACCGGGAGGGGGTTATAACGTGAATTGGTGAATATAACTCTAGAACTACCTGTTGTAGAGTAACTGGATTCGACGAAGTCTGCTGTTATATACTTTACCGTGTTGTGGACGTTACACTGAACTACGGCGCACTCAGAGTCTGTGGTCTCTAGGGGCGACGGTAGCTTACAACTAAGTGACGGTGATTCAAGTATAACATACATGGTTACTAGTAATGAGGTTAGATATTTCACTTAATAATTTTTCAATAACTCCATAACACTTAATGCCAGTTAATATTATGCGACCACTATGATGTATTAGCACCGTGGCACCTGTGTATCTAAGTAGTAGTGGAGGCATATGGTCATGAGGATCGAATGTTGCGTTATACCCAAGACCCTGAAGGTAACTACATAGTTTATGTAGGTTATATTTATGACTAAGCTTAGCCGATACTACAATGTTTCTCACCGCGTACGTACACTCTCCGCTGATTACCTTACGTAGTCTATCTACCTCCTCGTCTATGTTATCAGTAACACCTACTATAGTAAATTTACCTGAAGCGAATATTAACCAACACCCCCGGTTATGGTATATGAGGCCACTGAACTTACTGGGGTCGTAGGTACATGATAGCTTATCACTGAGTTCATATAAATCTAGCTGTCTTTGAAAACTTCCACAAACGGTTACGTTCACAACTCGCCACTCCATACTGTTATGTCTTGGGGGTTATGTGATTCTTTTTATATCTTTCTCCGGAACCCAGGAGGCATCAGAGAGCGGATACCCCTTCCACTGGACTAAGAACTCCATACCACGGCTACCCTTGCGTCGATTAAGGATCTTTTCTATTTCATAAACCTCGTCTCGTCTGGTAACTTTTTGCATCTCTGGTTCATAGAATATGCCTAGGATAGGTTCCCCGGTTATAGAATTTAGTCTGTACGTAGGTGGGGTTGATTGAATCTGTTGACTTATAATAAACTCCTCCTCAGTCCAATTTGGATAGAATGCTTTAGCGAATGGGAACTTACGTTTAAGTAACTTAACCCTATCACCTATGTTGAACTTAAATTTTCGAGGGTATTTAACAAAACGACGTGGGTAGAGATTACGCCTAACCTGACCTTCGTTGTGTCTCGTAACGTCAATGGGTCTGAATCCAGTGGTTCGTACCTTCCGCCTGTTTAGTGAGTCTATGATGTCCTGTAACACGTCTATATATCGCCACGTATTATGTTTACGTAGGTATATGTATATCTTACGTTTAATATCACGTATCTTCCTCTCTGCGAATACAGTCTTAGACTCGTCATTCATGGTATATATGAGATTAATGCCCCTACACTTGAAGACCTCCGTGAACGCGACACTGTAGTGTTCCTTAGCTCTGTCTACGACGAAGTTTCGTGGTTTCTCTGGGAGAAGGGAGTCTAGGATGTCCGAGAGTGACTTAGCTAGTGAGTCACCGGTCTTGTTTTTCAGTGGCACTGCCCATGTATACTTAGAGAAACAATTTATAACTACTAGTATGTACTTAACTTCACTATTATACTTAGCTAGAGACTGCATGTCAGCTAGATCCGACTGGAATATGTCATATAAGTCTGATACTATATACCTAACTCGCTTAAACCTTTCCCGGGGTCGGGGTTTTACTAGTGTATATGGAGGCTCCCCGCTGAGAAACTCTCTAACCTGGGACTGTGTCACGGAAACCCCTGCTTTCTTGGCAGCTAGGTATAAGTTGCGGACAGACCCAAGGGTTAGGGGATTTGACGGGTCATAGTATAGGTCACTAAGCTTGTTCATCGTTATAGGTTACATAAATCTCTTACCTCGAAGGTGTTTAGTGTTATGTTTCGATTATGTAGGGTGGGAATGGACTGTTCTAAGAACCCCTCCCCGTGTTGACAAGCTGCACGCCTTACTTTAGATAACACCGTGGGACTTATATCGTACTTAACACCGTCTTTGTATAGAAATATCTTAGCTGCGCAAAGGGTAAGGGTTGTCTTGGCACCGAAGTAGTAAACCTGACAAAACATAAACCTATCTTTAGCAACCGTTATATCTCCCGGTGGTGCAACGAGTGTGATGAAGACTAGTACGGATATTCCCAGAATGAAACAATTTAAGAAGACATTAGCCACACTAGTTTTGTCCATGATTGTTACTGATAGCCATGTCATCCCTTTTTAATAAAAATTTACCTCAACAACTATCCATGGTTACCGGCTTCTCTGTGATAAATATACGATATGGATTGATTGGCACTGGAGTTGGGTCAAATCGAATAATACGCTTCACCATAACCAGTTGATGCTCGGAGAAGAGACGCCTTTCGACTTGTTCAAAGTTACATAGGACGATAAATGTTGTTGGAGGATTGATTGCAAGACTATCGAACATGTTTTCAATTGTATTCATTATTCAGGTATTAGCAAGGAAAAGTGGTAATAATTCTGTGTTCAGTATCAACGTATACTATAACTAATATTTGCGATCGTTTACCGGTGTCTGCTACAACACCAATATCAAAACCAACGTCCTTAGTCATAACGTATTTATCTTCTGATTGTTGATAGATATCGTCATAGTCAAGGTAAGTTTGATAAATTAATCTTCTTAGCGTTTTCTTGGATACAGTAAATCTTGATTTCGAAGAATTATGTAGGTAGTGCGCGCTAGCTATGTGTCGAAAATGTATTAGTGGCAGAGACATTAAAGATATTCTAAAATACCACGGATATTAACACGGATTACGTTCCTTTTCAGTACCTGCTCTAGATTAAAGAGAAATAGTTTGCTTAGCGTAAATGGTGCGAGGTTACAATTAACGGTTTTATATTCATGGTAGTAGTTACCCGCGTGGATTAAAACACGGACATGGTTATGTGCTAGGGAAATATTTGCGAATATAGACTCCCATACTTGGTGGAGGTATAGAAGCCTATCACTCTGGTCTTTGGGTTGGTGTAGGGTAACTGAGAAGTCTACATTATCTCGGTTCTTAGCTATCCACCTTATTTTATATGAGGACGAATTACTTATGGCCACCTTTGTTAATGGTGAGTAGGATGTCTTAGTTATTAGACACCCTGTTTCTATAGCAATTATGAGTATGAATATCACTACTAGGACTTTTTGCACCCAGCCGGATTGTGTAGAAATAAGTTTGGTCATAAGCTGTTTTGTTTCCATGATTAAGGCGATCATTAGATTTTAACGAAACATATAACATATAACACGACACTTTTTAATAACATCAACATAGATTACCATACATAAATAAAACATAAACATCACGTTCAAACGTATCAGTACTTGGTGGAATAAGTCTTAGATTATTTAGCACATGTGGTAGGTATTTCATAAAGTCCTGGTTTCGGTTAGTACCATACCCAGCCATGGCGGCGACTATAGCTAGGTAATCGTTGGGAGCGGCCTTTCGCTTAGGTGTCACACGGCTTATATCGATATCCTTTAGCATTTCGTCTTCTACAGCGTCTATGGTGGCTATGGGGTGAAGCTTTTCGTCTTGATAAAAGTTATCATAGTAAACACCCAGCTGGAGAATAGTCTGCTCCCTGTCGTCAGTGTACAATCCCAGTTCCTGTAGCACCATGTCGATGTATATGTCGGCGTAGAATTCGATTGGGTATTGGCACCCCAGTTTCCCGCCATGAGCCCAAGGTTCGTCCGTCAATCCTGAGCGGCAGCCTTCGCAATTAGCTCTCACGATTTTCCATAGCTCTTCACATACCATTAAATAGTCAGATTTTAGCAATAAACGGTTCATAGTAATTTGATTCGATTTAAGCAGTATATAATCTAAATATTTTTAGATACACAAGGAATCAGGCATAGAAGCAATGAACAACGAAGCCAGTGATAACAGCAATAGTAAGGTAAGTAAACACATACTACTTAATCAATATCCATAGGTTCCTCCTGCTGCGATATTAGTTGGTGCATATGTTTAAAGCTATCCCCGCTAGTACCCTCAAATTTAAGAAAGCGATTATTAAAGGATTGCAACTTACGGGCTAGAGGTTCCCAAGCTACGGGGTCGAAGGGTATCGTAATAACCTTAACCTCCTTAGTTCTTGGAGCGTATATTACAAAATCAGCCACTGTAAGTCCCGTTATAGCTAGTTCACCTAAAACCTGGTAATAGTATCTATGCGTGGTCTTAAGCTTAAACTCCCCAGTGAGGAAATTAACACGACAATAGAAGCTAGAACCCCGGTCTTTGGCTATCTGTGCTATGGTCCTAGGCTGAGCGTGGGTATCGTAGAGACACTTAATCTCTAAAACTCTGGGCTCACTCCAATCAGGGGCGGTTATTATTCCATCAGGAGTAGTACCTAAATATGGGGCTTCAGCGGGAACACATAAACCGGTTTGGTGAACAGTCACTGATCTACCACAAATATTTTTCTGATAAGTTACGTAAGCGTTCTTAGCGTTTTCCTCTTCACTCAGTCCCACCAGACACGCCGTTGGTACATAACTGTCACGATTGGGGTTTTGAACGTCCATGGAGATCTTTGCCAGTACCGTATCCGACCTAGCACTGAATACACGACCAAAATTAAAAGATGTAATTCGACCTTGCCTGGCATTCCACCACTCGGGCGACTCGCACTGGTTAAGCGTAGAACGAAAGAAGTTAGAAGAAACACGGCCATCCATAATGTAAATTAACAGTTGAGCACTATAACAAAAAAAATAACCGCAACCTGTACGAGTAATAAACTGAAGACTGAATAAACAACGTAATTACTACGAACTTATATATGTCTCTTGGGAATAGACGCGTTTTAAACTTGTTCAAACATGTTCAAGGTCATATTTCGCAATAATGACGTCACTTTAAAACCTATTAGTCATAATTCCCCTGGGGAGCGTGTTTTAAACATGTTCAAGGTCATTAATCACATTTCGCAGTAATGGCGGGAGTTTAAAAATGATGAGTCATCGTCCCCAGGGAGTACTGTTATATTTATTAGTTAGTGTTTCGTTTCATTTATAAAGAAGTGTTTTTGCAAATAGTGTTTCATTTATTAACAATCAACGTTTGGGTGTGCGGTTTTATTTATACAAGCAGTGTTTATTATATTTTGAGTTTTATTACACGAACTGGTAGTGATATAGGGAATAAAGGTAAAGTTATATTTTTATTGTGCGTTATGGATTATTGAGAGGTTAGATGTGTTATGAACTATAGATGTGTGACCATGGTTTATGGATTCTAGCTATAGTATACATTTTGGGAGTTGGATAACCCACAAATTTTGGGTTGACTAATATTTTGTTGTGAATTAAATGTTTTTGATATTTTTTAGCTAAACTGAGTTCCACTGCCAATGCAATTGGGTTAAAAGACAGTCATTAAGTATTAAGAAGAGTATTTAAATTGTTTGTAAATCGATTGATTATAGTATCTATGACAGTCACGGTACGTGCATGAAATTCGAGTGAAGAGCTGCTTTAGCGCGTGAATATACTGGTTTTGTGTTTCCAGGATTTTTGTTTTCTGTATTAAGAATATGTTCGTATTATATAGATAATTCATTATTTACAGAAATGGAATGCCAACGGTGTCAAAAACTATTTACGAAGAGAAGTAACTTGGAAAGGCACATGAGAACGGTTCATGGGAACAAAGCGACTCTACGCTGTCCTACTTGCGAAATGGGTCATAGCCGTAACGACAACCTCAACCGTCACATTCAACGTGCTCATCAAGACAGAGGAGTTACAAGCCGGTGGCCAATCAAGACAACTCGTGC
>JASANE010020641.1:0-112471 GCA_030248225.1 Trileptium ribeirensis | reverse complement strand
AACAACAACAAGATTTTATTTAAAGAATGTACACATATAGCATACAGTAATTAAATAAAAAATAAATCAGATACAGTTTAATCCTCTTATATTCTCATTAAAGGTTTCTGTCGAAATGTAAAAAATGGTCTAGGTTGACTTTTTTTAATAACGATTTAAATGTACTAAGGCATTACGATTTGTATGAATGGTTTACCATCAACGTACTCAGGTAGTAAATTCCATGCATCAATAAACGCGAACAGAAAACGTAGTGTTTCAAATAATATTGGTTTTAAATTTCTTTTTTACCAGTTTTTTTGAATGACCTCTGGTATGCACAACATTAGAAAGGGTAAATAAATTGTTGACAAGCATTAACAATTTATACAAGCATTTGTAAACCATAATGAGATGAAAGTGTAAGCGGCGTAGTTCTAATGGCTCAAGGCTTAATTTTTGAAGTCTCTCTGTGTATGGTGCATACGACCCCAGTTGTTTCGTTCATAAAGACGGCGCGTAAAATAACGCTATGAACGCGTTCAATTAGATCTATATCCCCTAGGTAGCACGGAGACGATGCTTGGGCAGCATATTGAAAATTTGTGGTCTCACATAAGTGATGTAAGCATGTAATAGGGTACTTAACGTCAGAAGTAAAATAGCAGCGGAAAAATGTATTTATAACCTTATATGCTTTTGAAACTAGCATTACGCAGTGAGCGTTTGGTTTCATATCATTTGTAACTATGACACCTAAATCTCTACATCTGTTCTGACTAACCTAATTGGTTCACCATTTAGGACATATTCAGCATTAGTTTGGAGACTTACCTAAACGTAATAAGTTGCATTTGGGGGATGAAATCTAGAAGATTTGCCACGTTGCGTGACCACTCGTCAGATAGCATATAAGGCTCTTTGCAAACGGTCACTTGCGACATAATCATTACTTGAAGAACAATGAACATAATATTTTACATCATCAGCAAATATTTTACACTTAACATCGCATAATTCATTAACAATATCATTTATATACAATAAAAACAGTGTAGGCCCCAATACACTTCCCTAAAGTAACTGGTAAGTCACATCATAATAAGACGAAAACGTGCTATTCATTTTTACACGAAATTTTCGATTTGTCACATAAATGCTTTGAGCCATAATTTCAGATACTGTTTTCTATACCAAACAATGCTACTTTTCCAATTAATTTTGCGTGAGAAACGGTGTCAAAAGCTTTAGCAAAATCGATGTAAACGACGTCCACATAATTACCTATATCAAATGAAATGCACCAGTCATTAAAACATTCAAGAAGCTGTATACATGTTGATTTTTTAGCTAAAAAGCCATGTTCGTCTATAGATACAAGATTACTGACGATGTGTAAGTAACATAAAATGTTCGAATTTATAGTTGATTCAATAAATTTTGCAACAATTTGATAATAACGAAGTAGGCCGACAATTCATAGGATCAGCAGCTGATCCTTTTTTATCAATAGCAACAACATCAGCACATAACCAAGCACGAGGGACACCATTTAAAAACGATTGCTCAAAAATATGCGATAATGGGTAACACAAAATATCTCGAAGCTGTTTCAGGAAGAATTGTGAGAAGTTTGGCGAATGACTGTCTTTCTTTGTTCTTTATCTTTCCCATAAACTTATGAACAGTAGCAGGAGTGAAAGTAATCCAAGAAAGAGAAGAACCACAGAGTGGCTCTTGAATGGCTGACCAAACTACTATCATGGATCGTAAATCTTGCTGAAATGATTTAGCTAAAATTTCGGACCGTTCTTGTCCTGGGTTACGAGATCCTCTTGATCGGTTTTCAATGCACTTACGCCACTCTTACTAAAGCATTTATTGTTTACATATTTAAAAGTTTGTTGCGATCACCACTCGTTAAAATTTTATGTTCACGGTTTTTCCTGAATGAAAAAATGGCTGTAGTACACTTTTTGGCAATAATTTTATACTCAGAAAAGTTTTTCGTGCGTTTGCATTTTTTCCACAGTTTGGCTTTTTTTGAGAGATAAGGCGTCTTATGTGCTTGGGATATTTTCGTTTGGGTCCTATATTGCAGCACTCAGTAACAGGAACATATAACAAACACGCATTATATACAATGTTATAAAAACAGTTAAGTTATTCATGACAGTAAAGAAATGATGTAATAAAAGATCCAGTCAATTGAAGCTAAATAGGATTTAATTTGTGTAAAATTTATTTTCGAAAAATTGAATTTAAAATCTGGGGGTTCTTTTACTCCATGAAAGTTTCCAGAAAGTGAAACATTGATAGAAACGTGATCGAGAACTGAAAAATTTTCATCACCAGTTACCTCGGGAACATTTGATGGCGATGTGGTGAGAACTAGGTCAAGGATGTTATTACCTCGTGTACAAAAGTTAACTAATTGCTCCAATCCAGATTCATTAATTCGGCTAATAAATAAGTCGTACAATATTTTGTGCGGCCACGATGTTATTGACCAATCTATGTCAGGTAAATTAAGAGTCCCCAACGATTGTAACAGGCGATGATACATCACATGCACTAGTTAATATATCCATCAAATCAATAAGGTATTGCACATCTTGAAAGGGGGGACGGATAAACAGATTAGGCGGTGTTTCGTCGGAATCAGTAAGTCAATAGATACCAGTTCTAGTCTCTCGTCCGTATTTCCATAGTCCAGTTCAACATACTTTAAAGCGGACTTTACAAACAATAAAACGCCTCCTCCTTTCCGATTTCTCCTGTCCTTACGAATAATATTGTATTTGTTGTTGACTTCAAACATCGAATTCGGCACACTGTTATTGAGCCAGGATTCAGTTATTGCCACAATGTCATTTTTGTCAGAGTTCAGTATTATGTCGAGATCACAAATTTTGTTACAGATGCTTCGAGCGTTGAAATATTTCAGTTTAAAGGTAGGTTTGCTGGTTTTCATTGTTTGTGTTGAGATCACATTAGACGGAGAATTAAACCCACGATTTAGTTTAAATTCACAATGTATCTATTATTGTTGGTGATTTCGACGGAATATTCAAGTTCGGTGTATCGACCTTTAACTAAAAGTCCGTCGTTGATGATATCGCAGTTTTTAAACACGACGAGCTTTTCGTTAACGACAACATATTTGTCTCTATTGTTTGGAACGGAAGACAGTTGGTGATTGAGCTCTTTCGCTTTTTCGTGTAGAGCTGCTAGCCTTCGACGATCGTCATCGGTCATAGAGCGTCGAAGATAAAGACCGTTGTAATGTGGATTCCTGCGAAGGTTTTTGGCCTCGTTCAGCACCGAGTTTACAACAGAAGATGCTGCCATTTGAAGTTTTAAGAGTCGCGGACCACGTTTTGTGTTTAGATTGCCGCGTCGACTCGGTGGATGCAGCAGTCCCATTCGAAACACTCGTTCGACAGTCGCGGAAGGATCGAGGAATTTGATTATTGATCTCGCGGCTTCGAGATCGTTTCCTTCCTCAGGCAGACCCTTCAAAACTAGACAGCGGCGGCGTTGAACTTCGTCATCAGCGACAGGTGCAGAGGAAAAGACCGGGGCAAGTGAACGAGTGTTTTTTGATGCTATAGCTGCGTATGATGTTGCGGCGATGTTGTCGATTTCGTTCGTTGGATTGACGTCGGTTGTTGTCTCTTTTGCCAGGGTGTTTACTGCATTAGTTGCGGCTTTGACTGCGGCAGACAGTGACGCGACGTCCTCTTGCAGTTTCATCAGCATTTCGAGACCCGGACCCTGATCAAGTGCGGTGGAATTTTCGGTTGCGTTTGCATCGGAATTGGCCGGAGGCGATTGACAATGTTGGCGGATATCGTTGTGGCAAGCACGACAATGGACCAAAATACGATCGAATCCGTGAAGTGACACTGCAAGTTCGGACGGAATTCCGGCGCATTCATGGTGGACCCATCGGTCGCAACGATCGCACGCGAAAAGAAGAAGAAGTAGAAAATGGCTAAAGAAACTATTGTATGCAAAGTGGTGGGAAATGGGTTGTGCCGGTCCCTGAGAAACCATTGTCTGCAAAGCACTGCTACTGTACCAAAGAAATTAAAATTAAATTGCGAACAGTGGAACGGCCACGACCCGGCGTGGAATTGAGCCTGACGGCCCTTGCCTCCGCAGTCAAAGCCGCTCAGGACCATCTGTTAATAATAATAATAATAATGGATTTATAACGCGCTTTTTTGGCGAAACCGTCTCAAAAGCGCAAGGTAAGTTTTACACGTTAATATCTTTCAATCAAACCTGTCACGATTCCGTTGGGAATAAATAAGTCTTGAGTCTGGATTTGAAATGAGTCAGTTCTAGGCTGGACTTCGCAAAGCAAGCGGCAGTTTATTCCATTCCGAAGGCCCAAAAAATTGGAAGCTATTGTTTCTTGCCACATCAATCCGCAGTATCCTTTCGTTGGCAAGTTGTAGTCCGGACGAAGTGGTAAGAATGACAGCAATATATGGCGGCGTTTTCGTAGTAATTGCGTTGTATACAATTAGAAGAATCTTGTATTGGATGCGTTTATCTAGCCGCAGCCAGTGCAGACGCCTCAAGGTGGGTGTTATGTGTTCCTGTCGACGAGCCCCCGATACCATCCTGGCTGCTGCGTGTAGAAAAAGCGCCGAAGTGGTAAGAGACTAACTGTAGGTAGACCACAGTACAACGCGTTGCAACAGTCGATTCGAGATATGACGAAGGCTCTGGAAATAGATTGTGTTGTATCAATATCCAGACGGTTTCGAATACGGCTTATTTCTTTTAGCTGCCATGTGCAGGTTCCTGCTAGCTCGGCAATATGTTTTTGAAATGTCAATTTTTTGTCTAAGGTTACACCAAGTACCTTGATTGTGTCAGTAGGGCGAATGGTCTCATTGTCGATATCAATTGGCTGGCCGGAATACCGTTCTCGTGGGTGGACTCAATTCGCTTTTTTTCGGAATATTTTGTAAAATTTTTGTTTCGAACCATCAATCTAGTAGTGTAGCTGTTAAGTGTTATTTTCCTGCGTTGACAAAATTATTATTTAATAATTGCAACGTTGGATACAACTATTTAATTGCAACTGTGCTAATAAGCAATAATAGGTGTATTTTGATATTTCTTACCTCAGTTTACGCTGAATACAGAACCCCAAATTTTTTTGAAATGACTCCGAGAAACTACGAAAATTGAACCGAGGTATCAGCGGCCACCCTTCAACTAGGTTGTGCATAAATTCATTTACCTACTTCTTAACTTAAAGCAGTTCGTCAGCCAGTTGGGGGCAGTTACTTTAACATAAGGGACTAATAACGTAATTATAAGAGTTAGACTAAAGCAATTACATAATTGTACAGATGCCAGCCAATCTGGGGTAACTGTACAAGCCTCACAAGAGGATTATTAAAGCAATAGGTAACCGAAATCTAAATCGGTATCACTCAAATTTAACACAGTACACAGGCCAATCGGGGGATTGCTGTTTTAAACAAGCACTCGTAGTGGCGTAAATCTAACGCTTAGGTTAAGATACTCAAATAATCGTGCAATGTCAGCCAGTCGGGGCCACTGAATCAACCTCACAAGGGGACTACTAAAAAATAAATAACCTAAACCTAATCCACACATACGTAAGGCTCGTAACCTAAATGAAGTAAAGGAAGCTATCAGCGTAGTATATCCTGGTTTGGAATACGAAATCAAGTCCGTGTACAGATTGGGTAAAAGTCAGAAACTGAGCAACAATGGCGGCTTAGCACAACAGTCCAGACCTCGTCTAACAAAAGTAGTGGTTGCAACTCAGCAGCAGCAAGAAAAAATTCTCTCCAAAGCAAAGCAGCTTCGGATGCTTGATGATGGTCATAAATTTTACCGTTTATATATAAACCCTAATCGTACGTCAGCACAACCAACAAGTGACAAAAAGTTAGAGCTAATCGTGCTAAAAATCGTCAGCGTCATCCGAGAGATATTTCCGATACAAATCGAAATCATTCGGGGGACGGGAGAATCGGGCAAAACTAATGGTTAACACACAAAGTTTTTTTGCATAAAACTGATTTAACCTATAGTTATTTTTGTAATTTCAAAAATATATACTTCTTTGTCGTTTAGTAATGTGCCTACGTATTTTTGTGCTAACAATTTTATTAGTAATGATTATAGTTGTCAAATCAGCTCAAAGTGTTTATCATCATCTGCATTTAATTCAACTGAGTCTGACATACGTAATACTGCAGAAAAGTCTACCGAGTTGTGAATTTAAATGGAAACTATGGTAAATTGTCTTCTCTTAACGTATGTTTGATCAGTGCTAGAAGTATAATTAACAAATTAAGAAATCTTGAGTTGTTTATTTATGAAAAGAACCCTGATGTCATATTTATAAATTAAACGTGGAGCAAGACTGAATTTGATGACTGGGAGATTTCAATTAAACACTATTATATTTTTCGTTACGATCGCCCCAATCGCAAGGGAGGTGGTGTGGCAATTTACGTAAAATCTTTACTTAGCCCCGCTTTAGTGAGATTACCACCAGTGATTGAGTGTGAATCGGTTATGTGCTCTACTAAGATGCCTTCATCACAGGGACTCTGCCTTTTATGTTGCATATACCGACCTCCTAATGTTGATGATGCTACCGATATATATAGCAATTCAGTGGCTCTTTCGACATGATCTGTTGGCTGAATACACAAATGTCTGTGTCGCCGGTGACTTCAATTATGGGAAAATATGACGTGGCCGCCGAGATGCAACCCCTTTGTTACTGCAGTGCTTGATGGAGGTTTTCACCAACATGTTACGGAGTCCACACGACATGAGAATTGCTTGCATTTAATTTTTACATTCTACGAAGAAGACACCATAAAACTTGCGGTCGAGCCACCGCTCACTGGTAGCTCAGGTCACAGCGTATTAGTCTTCAAACTGCGTTGGAACGCGTATTACGACAAGGTACAATCTCGAAGGCAACTGGCAGTCCACCGGGCAACTCAAGCTGATTGGGACTTGGCCTGTCGAATATTTGAATCCGACAACGTGTCGCGTGCCTTGTATCAAATTGAACTTGTCGACCACATGTGGCGTTTCTTCAAATGGACATTACTGAGAACACTTCATCGAACCATGCCGTTAATCACTACCTCTTCTAAATGCGATACCAAACCTGTGTGGCCCACTTACCGTGCGCTGCGAGTAATACGGCGCAAGAGAAACGCTTTTAAGAAATTCAAACAATGAAATACGGGGGCGTCATGGCTAAACTATCAAGCAAAACTAAACGAATGTGATAGAATTTGTGAGTCTGACATACGAACATACGAACTAAAATTAGCATCGAATATAAAAGTAGACCCTAAGTCTTTTTTTGCGTACACTAACCGAAAGCGAAAAAACCCCTACGCCAACATATCCTTACTCCGTCCTCAAGACAATAGCCTGAGCGATGATCCACAAGAGATAGCTAATATATTCAATGATTTCTTTGCTTCTGGTTTCGTGCCTCCTGGAAACGCAGCAGAATTTACAGTTGTAAACCACGTTACTATGGATGAATTCAGTTTCTGCACTGAAATAGTTGCTAAAAAACTAAATGAAGTAGATGCAAAGAAAAGCAGCGGACCAGATAACATACCGAACATGGCCCTAAAGCGAATGTACAATGTGCTTGCAGAACCACTAGCAATAATTTTTCAGACTTCATATCGAACGGGTGTCCTGCCGGCTGATTGGCTAACCGCAGATATTGCGCCACTTCACAAATCTGGAGAAACTACAAATGTTGCCAATTACAGACCTGTTAGTTTAACCTGTAAATGTTGCAAACTTATGGAGCAGATCTTATGCGATCACGTTTGTGCGCATTTAATGTCCAAGAACTTGTTAAACGGGACACAATATGGTTTCGTGAAGGGTCGGTCATGCTGCGCTCAGCTATTGATATTCGTAGATTACTAAACCAGGGTAATGAATGGAGGCCACTCTGTCGATTGTGTTTATTTAGATTTCAGAAAGGCATTCGACGCTGTGAACCATTCACCGCTAGTTCAGAAATTATCATCATTCGGCCTGACAGAACAAGCAATACGTTGGTTCCAAAGCTTACTTCAATGCAGGTCTCAACGTGTAATTTATAAAGGTTGTCACTCTAGATTAGCTCAGGTAACCAGTGGTGTTCCGCAAGGTTCCGTAGCAGGTCCATATTTATTCCTGATGTACATTAACGATGTAGATGAAACAATGCAAGGCGAGACTCGAGTTCTGAAATTTGCTGATATGAAAATTTTTGCAAAAAGATTTCAAGTGCCAAATGAACATGCAAATGATCTTCAAACTACATTAGATAGTATTTACGAATGGTCTCAAACTAATGCAATGTACTTCAACACGAATAAATCGTTTGCTATGCACTTTGGCGCCACAGCTGAAACAAACGTATATAGTTTAGCAAATCAGGCTCTTCAAGAAGTTGACACTATGCGCGATCTCGGTATAATTGTTAGAAAGAACCTAAAGTGGGACGAGCAGTGTAACAAGGCTGCAACAGCTGGAAACAAAATGTATGGAATTATAAAGCGCAACATTAAATATTTAACGAAGACATCGTTGGTGTCACTCCACCAATCACAAATACGGCCTCATTTGGAATTCGCTACACCAGTTTGGTCTCCGTACTTTCGGAAAGACATATATAGAGCTCTTGGAAGCGGTACAACGACGAGTTACGAAACTATTGCCGAGCATCCGACACCTTAGTTACGAAAACCGACTTAGATATCTACAGTTGCAAACCCTGGAAACTCGACGTTTGAGAGCCGATTTGATTCTAATGTATCAGATGACCGGCAAAGTGGATCTATCATTCCACAGTTTCTTCGAACTAGGCAATCCTGTCACGCGCGGTCACCATTACAAGGTGAAACCCGTATATACACCAAATACTTTAAAACGCCTGAATTTCTTTAGCCATCGCGTAGCTACCACTTGGAATAATCTCCCGAGTGTCGTTGTCGAGGCTCCTTCAGTGGCATCATTCAAGCGCTTGCTCCACGTTTCCGGGTGTCTGCCTGTAATATAGCTGTGTTTCTGCCGCGATATTCTTTTTTTCAGGCCCTATCTAATGGGTCTCATCGCCCCGACAAACGACTAACGTTACGATCAACTCGAAATGAAAAGTATGGGGCGATCAGGTGAATAAACCTTAAAAACATATAAGAAATAAAGAAAGAACTAGTCACATTGCGTGAGTATTGCGTAGATATAGTTCGCCTAAAACATAACGGTGTTAAAAACTGTGCCTTATTTGTATTCTAACAATTTTAAATAAACGTTTTTGTTTGCGGTTTGGTTATAGCTGAACCAAGAGTGAGTAGAGTTAGGCACGCCGCAACGCTCGAAGGAATTGCACCGCTTCGAAAGAAATAGGTACACGCAAAAAGAACACTAATTACTTCGTTCCCCACCGGTATTCTACTGGCCGCACCTCAAAGCAGAGGTGTGCGCGGTTCTGAATTCCTGAGCGTGCCCGTGCACGCCAGGCCCTATGCCCGCGGCGCCAAATGTCGGTCTTTGAGCCCGCGCAGACACACAGGAAGATATATTCCCGCATACATATAAAATAAAAGACTGTATGGTGGGTGATTTTTATGCACCTAAAGAACTAGGTATTTATCGGCGCTGATGAAAAAATTGTAAGCAATTTGCGCCGCAATAGGTTTCATTTCTTGTTTTACCCACTAAACAATGTCAACGCTAAGATCTTGTCTGAATTTACGATCGGCTTGCGTCAGACCGGGCACAAACGGAAACTTCTTAAATGTCGCATCCAAAAGACATACCACCCAGTGGTACGCAACGATAGTACTTCGATATAAGTAGTATTTACTAACGTATTTACTTTATCGCATAAACACGTTCACGTGAGACAGATGCATACATTCAAACTCCGAATATATTCGAAAGTCTATGAAAGCACATTTTTTGCGGAATAGTGCGAGTAACAGAATTTAGAAAGCCTAAGCCACGGAGACGTTCGTGGTAGAAACGAAAATGGAACACCACCTATGACCCAGTGACCAGGAACCCTACGGCTTTGTGCCCCTGCGATCCAGGACCATCTCTGATAGAAACCCCAAAAGCAGATCAATTAGTGTTCCATGACAATTCGAAAAACAGATCCGACATCTATGAGACAAGAGCATTGTAAATTAGCAGTTTGTAAAGCACTTCACTTGACTTGACTCTACTAAATACTATCTAATATAGCACAAAGCTAAACAAACCGGATGAGTTGAAGAATTTCTTCAACACAGTAAAACTTTTACTTCGTTAGAAACCAACTGCAACTGCACGTACAGGTTTACTTTTTTCTACACCAAAACCTGCCAGTGTCTCGAAATTTATTGTTATATCTAGTGCGTGGTAAAGCCATGTGACCTCATCGTACATAAATCTTAGTTATCGAGCTTACATGCTGACGGGTCCTCATGCTGAGCGCAAATAATAGTCACCTTGGTCAACGTGACTCGTTTTGTTTTTACCCACTGGATAACCATAGTTTTCCCGTCTTTGGATTCACCGTCGAGCATATATACATTTACAAACCAGTTTTCTAATACATTACGAGCATAGGCGGCCATCGAGAGGGAGGGGCTTGTCATCGTTTTGAGAACAATGAGTTGCAACATATCTCCTGACTATCAAGCAAGTCATGTTGTATTTAATCAGTGAGAATTTGTCATCCCGTTCCGCGCGTGTCGGCTTTTTTGGTTTATTGCAGCATGAAGCCGGAAACCATCGATGATCCAACTATTTGAGTGCATGGAGAAGAACGGTCGTATGGTACATCAATCAGAGATGGGTCGTAGGTGGCTGGTGTAGTGTAGATACCTACATCATTCACTCATGTCACATCTATGCATTCAGGGTCTTTATATGTGTATATAGAATGATAATATCGACAACAATCATCTTCGAAGTACCATCAACATGACTGCCACAACATCGAATAACTGCAACAGTATAGACAACTTGTATCTGGAATTATCTGTACACATTAGGCACTCATCAAACCTGTCGGGTATATTAGTGGCAAGACATTCTTAATCGTTATTTAAACACTACGGATAACCCTTGTTTACCCTCACCGTCGTCGACGCCTGTAACTAGCAGCTGGGCACCTTTCCGAGTAACCTGGGCTCGCGCGGTTCGTCGGCGATTCGAAACAACTCGGACGTCTTGACTAGTGGGATACAACCCAATCGCATCCAGGGTTCATACGTTGCCGTGGGATACTGACGTCCCTGCATCATCTCCATCATCGGGTGAGCGATAATTTTGGAACATTGAACTTTATTTCTGTTCGGGTCTTACTAAGTCCGGGACAGGGCTGTGGCCACTCCATCCCCCAATATTTGCCAGGTGGGGTGCGGGAAGCGGATACGAAATTGGTCATTTTTCAAGGTTTATTTGGATATTTTCAATTTATAACCCCAATATGAGAAAAGTCGCCGCACCTGGCTATGAGAGATAATAAGATGCAAAATTACTACTCTGTCTTATTACACGTGTATATTTGTTAAAATCAATAAAGCATAAAAATACACAAATAACATGTTTTGAATTGCATAAATGATATGTAACTTTTTATAACTTATTCGAATACAAACATACATATATATCGGATCTTCAAAACATCGCATCGTGTAATGGCGTATATTCAATACTAATATAAACCTGGCTTGCTTCTCCATACGCGAGAAATCATAAATTAATATTTTCCGCTGGGGTTGCCCCAAAATTTTGAAAAGTAATTTCGGTTGGACATCACAGCTGGAGCCCGCGCCAAGCCCGCGGGCTTGCTCTTGCTCAGAAATTTTGTCCGCACCGCGCGGGACCGCGCACACATCTGCCTCGAACGCTACAATCTTTGGTGACGAATTCCGTCCCCTTTTTAATTCCGATGGCCGTCATAAAAATAACCCACCGCCTCTACCCCCATATTCCCAAAACAAAACAACATGCTGACCATGGTGTCGTATAAAAGTGGGCAATTAATAAAACAAAAGTGGTCAGGATCTTGAAAACCAAAATCCAACCCCAAGTCCTAAATAAGGCACAAGCCAAAATAGAAATTTTTTATAGTATATATAATTACTAAGCCACATAACCAGGACGTCTTACGCAAACATGCTAAAAATCATCAAATGCCATTTCAAGGAACACCACTTAGCGTAATGCCACATAAAGATCCGACGACAAAACCAAAGATAGAGTATGACCACTAGTGAATGATCTTCAAAACAATACTGACAGAGGTTCGGCCGTACTACTGATACATTGCACCGTAAATTGATTCGTTACCGTATCTGTGACAGGTGCTTCAAATCGTTTAGGTTGTCTAATGTATTATATAGGTGTAGTACAGTGAACAACGAAATGAGGTTCAACATCGCCAACAATGTTGGAACAAACAATTGTCAAGCGATTATATCGGGAACGCATAACTGACTTTCTGGTACAATTTAAAGACGAACTTATAAGTTTAATTGGTGGTTCACCAACTACATGGATTCGTTCGCCCGAGATCTTGGTTCGACCAATGGTTTGGCAACCAATAGAAGTACTACCGATGAAAAGATACATCCGATAGCGGTAGTCTGTTAACAATTCAAACCAGACAAAGGACATCTTTGCTCCATTCCAACTTATGACCGCCGACCGATTATTGCGTGAACAATACGCAAATTTACAACATCGCATACAAGGGACGGTATCCGGATGCTCAAACACCGGACCTCGAGCAGTATCTACAACTTCGAACAAAGATTGCAACAGCTTACCGAAATTTGCAGGGCGCGCTCCTTCATCAGATTCGCACGTATAAACGGACAATATTCGATCATAACATGGTATCAGTTTGTCAACCACAATTCGATTTGATCGCTGAATAGGAATAAGTTAGGCGCGGATAAAATACGCATGTGGATATCATAACTCATCACCGAATGAAAGGTTGGTCACAAATTTTTTATTTGATTACAAATTCAGCCAAATTATTTCATAATACGCGTTTTTTAGTTAAAATGGGTCCCAAATGATCAAGCGTCACATTATTGATATTTGATAATTCGGGGTTTATCTGTCGAGACCTATATCTCGAGATATAAACTTTGCAACGAAAAAAGAATACCATCAGAATCCTCTGATCGAGAACTACAACTTTCTTACTATGCTTTTTTCGAGGGCTACTGTTTTGGAGCTATGAACTAAAGTTAAAAAATGAAAATTTAAGATTTTTACTGAGCAAGTTTGTTGGCTTGAACTATGGGATTATAGGGTTATTTAAACCGCTATACTAGCTAGGTTTACTGATTTAACACCATATCGGCTGTGTTATTAATCCTGCAGGACGGTGCCAAAGCGAAATTTGACTATTTCCGGTACCTAAATTTTGACATTTTGTCTTATGAATCAAATATAACATAGCTTAGGGATCGTTTTATATAAAAGTCACTTCAATGTAATTTTCTTAAAATTTGTGATTTATAAATTTCAGATGCTTTTGTCTTTTTGGTAATTTTAAGAAGAAATAAGGAGTTCCTCTGTTTTAATATATAACTTACGTGAACGAAGCATTGTCATTGAAACATTGCCGGTGTATAATTGCTATAATAGGACTTTAAACGTGCTGAGGGAACTGATTTATACACAACAACAAAAATGGTAAATAAACGCAAAGTACGCACACTCCGTTTCCCTCGCTTTGCGAGTTAGTAGTATAATAGTGCAGAAAAGAAATAAATTCGTGTCATCTGATTCTCCACTGGCATACTACTGGTCACATCCACGACCCCGCAATCTTTGGTGGCGAGTTCTTCTCCCATAAGTACCGATTGCCGTCATAAGGAAAGTCCATCCCCACACTCAAGACAAAAAATAACACTAGCAGGAGTTAAGCTAACAGTTTGTGATATAGGCCAAGCGATAGAAGCTTGAAGACGAAGGGACGTGCGCAACAACTGCTGAAAAATTGGGCTGGGCGGGATTTGTAATAAGTCTGAAAAGTCATTGCCCCTGCGGGACTTCAACCAGTGGTGTTCTAAACTGCGGTCTGGTGTGCTAACCACTGCTCCAGTTCGTATAATGCAGCTATATATTGTGCTGTGCGCCATAATACTGTGTGTTTAGCGCTACTGTATGTTATATAATATATATGATATATATTTACCGACCGCCAGAGAGAGTCTTTCCGACGTGATTAGAATCCTTCAAACAAAATGAAATTAGGTTGCTAAATACGACTCCCTAGCTGTCTAATTTATGTGAATGTAAATGTTACACAAACATTTTCTAACGATAACATGAAGATGTATTCAAAACATTCATTCAGTAAGTATTATAATAATGAAAGTACAGAATCTGACAGTCTGCGGATTCATTTAATTTTGTTTTTCAATCGACTTTTTAACTGAAATCAATGTCTCCATTTAAACAAAGCAAGTCTTACTAGTTGAACCAATGTGACTTTTAGTTTATTAATACAATAATGGCCGAAATATTTTCTCAACAACACCTCACATTACGAAGCATTGTGTTAACAAAGTTTGTTATGTAGTGTATGTTCGAAACTGAATTGTTATTTTCTCACTGTCGCAATATCGTAGGACCTGCTCGTTTGTCAAGAGCTCCATGACGATCAGTTACTTCGGACATTATGAGAGAAGAAACGCTTACAAGGAGGCTCACTCACGGCTTAAAGGTAAGTTTGTAGCTTAGGGATTTGATCGTGATGATGTCCATTGTTGGAAGAAATCTTTGAGATGTATGTTAACTGAACATGCTTAGGAAAAGAAAGTAAAGTAGCGCAGATTTTGTGTAAATAAATACAAGTACACGAATAACTAGATTTGCGCGTCGGGTCGAAAATTGTCACAAAACACATCAAGCCAACCCCAGTGATTTGTTATGCCCGGTACAGACTGTGAAAAATAGCTTTGGAAAGTCAAACGCTGATTGAAATAACTGTGCTCACTCTCTACTTTAATAATCGGCGTTTGAGTGGTTTTATTATAATGCTGTCAGGACCGTTATTCATTTTTCAGACTACAACAATTTCTATTTATGACCAAACCATAAATTTATGCTGATATCAGCCGTGATTACATTTATATAATGGTCAGTAATTCCATAACGTCAGCTGACCACACTAGTGGAGTTCGGGAACCATCGATCGTTAATGCAAAGTCAAAACGTTTCAAAACGCTACTGTCGCTGATATTTCCGCATATTGGGAGTCGTACTCGGTTTTCATTACTGCGCGTTAGCAAAGGATGTGCCACAATTTGTCGCGAACTGCTATGTACGCCGACACTTCAAAATTCAATTGTTCTACAGCGGGACATACTGATGTATCCGCGACAAAAAGTGGGCATCCAGTACGGATCAATGGTGTTGCTTCCGACTTTGCGACAGATATTGTGTCAAGTGAGTGAATTTCAGTTTGTGCTCGTTAACTTTTGATCCTTATATTTAAATTTGTTTTGTGTCAATAACTTTTAGCGAACAACATATTCTTAAATTTTTGTGCTATAAAATGTAGGTTAACTCATATAGGATTTCTCTTCCTACAGTTCAAGTGGAAGTGTCATGTGTGAATGCAGGTCAGTAATATGGTATTTGGCTAATTTTATTATGAGATAGTTTCGTTGCTTGGCGCAGTGGTCGGAGGTGCAGGTCTCACAGCCATGAAGCCGTTTGTTCAAGCCTTCATGTGTTCATTTGTACAAGTCACATTGCCTAGTGTACCCACCTGTAAAGTGGGTATTAAGCTACCTGCTTGTTTTGAAATTAAACAGACTTTCGGTGCCGTAACTGATATCCCCTCACGGCTCATGCTTTGGAAACTCTGCCCGCGATTACCTTGAAACGGGAGATTAACACTCGCACACTAAGTATAACTTGTTGACCTTTAATATGTGGCACTGTAGGATGTAATCACAGGTCTACAATATAAAGATAGTTGTTCAGTCATACACATTTTTTTCCATGAGGTACTACTATTTCTAGACTACCACGAAAACTTTTGAGCACTTGTATATTAACATTCCTCATTACAACTGTGGTGTATATATACTCTTTTTGCGTTAGAGCTCAATTGCTCAGAAGTATAGCTCATCCGGAGATTCTGTATATCTGCAACAGGTCAGGCTTACTTTATCTTTATTTAGGTATAAAAGTCCACAGGGAATCGGAATTGTCGGCCATGCCTAGGAAAATTTTAAAATTGGTGTTTTGAACACAATGCTTCCGCAATCTGGTCTTAAACATGTTATTCGCTTTTCAAATTTTTGTGTTGTATTTGCTATCAACTTGTTGAATTTTGGTTGGTTACGGTTAGTATATTGAAAATTTAGATTAACGCCTCGAGTATCACAACTGTTGATCTGCGGTGTCATCCATCAGCACGATCATCTATGTTTATAAAATCCGACCTACTAAACGCTATCGTCACGCAGTGCAGGAATATTACTCACCTTTATTTGGCTGGACACGATCTTACAACCCAAGCAATTTTGGCCATCGCTGAACTGACTGGACTCCGTGTACTCGATATTAGCGAAACGATTCCAATAATTGACGACAATACCGTTGAAGATGCTACGTTGGATGCTCAAGTATTTTCACGATTGCAAGGTATTTACCGCTCCCGAACTGAACAGTAGTATTACAATAAACGTGGCAGTTGTACTGTCTTATGAGTGAAGCTCGAATTGAAATCAATGATTGAATGCTATTACAAATTTACTACATAAGCCTATAGTCGCAGTTGGAAACGTGACGACGACCTGAATGGTTTTTAAATATGACAATAAACAATAATGATGTATATGACTGAAAGTGTAACTGAAACATCTAGGTTCTTTCCTTAAGTAAATATTTGATGGTTAGAAATGCTTAAATAATTAATAACACATTACTTATATATATACTATATAACTGCTGGTTTGCTGAGTGTACAAAGCAAGTAAATGCATTCAATGTTAAACTTTCGTGGTGACTTGTTTTTGTAGCGCTGAAACGAACATATCCGATAATTTTTGACATTTGATTAATCATTGATAATTGAATCAGTAGAACAGTTTCAAAGACATTCTTATCTTTTGCTTTTGAAAGCTGTGACTGATAACTGCACAACGGCGGAGTGAATTTCTGCCTGCATGCTATGTCGGGTGGGGGGGGGCGACACCCGGTTACATAGGCGCTGGGACGAGCGAGACGACACCAGATTACAAACGGGCAGGGACGAACGGGGCGACACCCGGTTACAAACGTGCGGGACCACGCCCAATTATAAACGGGCTGGGAAGACCTGGGCGACACCTGGTTACAAACAAGCCGTGCTAGGGAAATTTAGCAGTTCCGGGCCGCGTCGACTTCGGTCTCCAGCGGACCAGAAAAATTTCCACCTGTTCTCCATTTCTACTTCACAAGTCGAGGTAAAAATGGTGTCATGTGTTTTATTTCACATACTTTTCAGTAAGAAATATATTTAAACACGACTAACAGTTTATTATGCACTGCTTTGTTTTGACCGTCGTTCTGTACGGAAGTTAAACGGTATTAGGTTTGTTGTTATCGTTTAGCATTGACCCAGCATTAATTATGTGAAGTTTTATTAAACGAAATAAAGGCAGTCCCGTGATCTGATAATGCATTCGAGCACAACGCTGGATTCTCCGTGCTAAGAGATTGTAGTCCTCCCAAAAATAAATAGTGGGATATCTATTTTTGGCCCAAAGTTTAGGATGATTTTCAGTCGCAGTAGTTTAAAAAACCACTGCTTGTATCATATAACTCGTTTTAGTGACAAAAATAGTTATTTAGCTACGTTCTCTGATAAAGGAAAGTTTTAGAGTACAGCTGTAACATTTATCAAGGCGTTAAACGGAAGGTACTCTGTTTTAATGTAATTTTTTCTCACAGCTAAAATGAGTAAAATTGTTTTTCTACCAACGAGATTGTGGAGATGCGACGTTGCAATGTTTCATTAGTTGTTTTGTTCGCTACTACAAAAATTATACCGCAGAGAAAGAAAAATTTCTTAGTTAGTCTCACTTAGTTTTACCAAACTACTTTCACTCGATGCACTTATGACTACGTTGAAATCGTGGTTTAACAACGTTCGATTCTACCATTTTGATCAGTCAAATCGTCGAGGGCTATATGGTACTCGCCAGGAACGACCTCTGCTCGCTTGCTCGACAGTCGACAACCATTTCTAGCACGAAGTGTAGTTTCCTAATGAACGATCGCCTTCTTATACTTGAGGTTTAGGACAGCATTGGGAACTTTAGGAGAAATGATTATGAAAATAGTAACAAAATATTTGATATCTCTTATTTATATCTTTTAACGATTTTAATTGGTGTCGCAATGTTAAAACTTAATGTACGAAGCATACAGTATTATATTTGCAGCATTTTGAGATTACATCGAGAGCAAGATTTGAAACCGTTGAATTTTAAAAGAATAAAATTTTCCTTTTGCGGATGCTGAGTAGCTACACGGTGATAGTTACCGGAAAAAAGTCGTCACAATGGAATTGTTCAAGTCTGTTTTTTCTTAAACTGTGGCTGCAACACGGGTATTTCATGCGCACTTAATCTGTAAGGTCCGTTCATTAGCCGACAAATAGCCATAGTCAATAAATATTGCTACCGAGAAAAAATTTAGTGGCTAAATATATACTATAAGCTTCTCCAAATAAGAGAGAGGGGCCCAATTATATCGATCTCCCTCGTGTTCTAACCAGTTCATGCTCCTAGATCTGCCATGTACGTTCTTGCGCTGCTGAAAATTTTGATTTGTTGGAATAAAAAATATGCGATCATGTTAAATTAGCCACGTTTGATGTTATCAAACGATTACAGCGTTTTTTGGGACCCTTGTGTTCAACTGGCTGACCCATGTGTTTCACTCAGGCTTCACCAGTTCATGGTCCGAGATCTGCCATGTACGTGGCTGAAATTTTTTTCAACTTTTTTCTGTTCAGATATAAAATATGCAATCCTTTCATTATTTTTGTCTAAAAAATCCTGAAATGTTTGCTTGCGGGGCATAAAATAGCCTAAATTTTCCCTTATTACAATATCCGTAATTGCAGTCAATCCGTTATGTTTTCTGACAGTTACAATGCTTTTTCAGCTGGGTTACCCCAAGAACGGGGAATCGTTTACAGGTATTTTCAACTTCCCCAGTTGCAAATTGGGACCACCATGCCTCCGATATAAATTTTGAAGCGAAGCGAGCTAAGTTTTCTCATATACCTTTGTTAGCGGAAAAATCGTAAAAAAAATTTATATGTCTGTGGAGATGATATATCTCATCACGGTATTTGATCACAAATCCTGTCCATTTGTGCTGTGTCATTAGGTTCTAAAACCGCCGACCATTATTTCTGGATCAAAATGGATCCCATATAGGGGCCAAGAGTCAGATTTTTGAAATTTGACCATCCGGGCATCTATCTTTCGCCATCTATATATCTCTCGAGGTAGAAGCTTCGGAGCGAAAAACAAAGGGGAGACCCATCTAGAGCTGCGACTTTATTTGTATGCTGTTTGGTCAGAGCTTTCGAGCTATGAGCTAAAGTTTAAAAATACCCCTAAATGTGACTAAACAGCAAATTTATTGCGCATTTGGGGTCATATATGCGATTATAAGGTTATTTAACCCGTTAATCAAGTTGCTTTCATTGTTTGAAGACTATATTAGCAGTGTTATTCACTTTTATAACGGTGCGGGAACAAAATATGATAATTTTTGGCACCAAAAAATAATCCAATGTCGCTATTTTTCCAATATAGGTGTATGTAGGTTAAACGAACGCATCTATAGGTTTTCGGGGTTGGTAAATACGATAAAGGCAAATTGTATTAGCTTGGTGGTATGCATCAAATTGGCAAGTTTTAGTGGCCCTACTCCGTAAATATCACATCAAATTAAAATTTTTCTTGAAATATATATAAATTTCAAATGTTTTTATGTTTATGGTATATAATTGGAAGAAGAAATGTAGAGTGCTTCGTTTTCTATATATGACCAGAATGATCGTTGTTGAAGTATTGGCTGCGTATAATTGCTATCATGGGTCTTTAAGCGGGCTTGGGGACTTGAATTCAGTCATGAATTTTCGAGGTTATATTATTTAATATCCGCCCTTTCTTAGATCACGATTCACTGTTCAGTTTTGTAGATTTTGTAATGACAAAATCGTCAGTAATGTCAAAGTTGATACACTCGCTCTGTTTCCGTTCGCTTTCCGAGTTACTAGTGCTAATTTTAGAAAATCAAGAATATTAGTTACAGAAGTCGATACTCGGTGTCACCATCGATACTATACCACACAATTCCGATCATTGCTGACGTACTATTGATGGATTAGTCTTGATTTCATTGTTTTTTTTCTTGCGGAGGATGCAGTTTGTAGTAGCCTAGCTATAATTTGCATCTGCTAAACCATCTTGTATTACATAATATACATTCTCAAATTTTAGCGCTTTATTCTACGCTGACGTTTTTGTGTCATTTGGAGGTAATAGTAATTCGATCGATGCCAATGTTTCATTTATGGGCTGACGCGGTGCTCGCCCACAAAAATCTCCGTATTCTAGACGCATCCCATACCGAATGTGCATTTGCATCGTTTCATAAGTTATTGGGTGAGCATATTTCACTATTGATTTCAAGTGTCATTTATTATTTACACCTTGGTTGTTGTACGAATATTTTATCTTCAACGTATTTTTACGGAAGCATGACTGTTTGTTGATTGTTGATATGTTTTGAAGGCATTGCTATGGGATAACTAAGCTATGTTTTTCTACATGTCTGTCGTGATTTGAATAGTGCGTACACTTCCTCTTTTGTGAAGCATTTTGTTAGTAAGCCAAAATATCAAGAACCGATATATAGTTCTTGTATGTGAATGTTGTGAAAGTTAGACATACTTAATATATATGGACAATCAAAGTTTTGTTTGTTTATATATTTTAAAAAATGGGTCTTATATTTCATTTCCTTACTGTCAGTTTATTAGAAGTGCTAAATGAATTTTTAAGCTTGAGGTAGATTTTTAAGCTTTTTAAACTTGATCAAATTTGAACAAAAAGGTTGACGTGCGAACCTAGGTTAAAAACGACGTGTTCTTTGTTGTTAAACATTTTAGTGCAAGCGCCGCTCGAATTGAAAATGCTTTGTTGTCAACTAACCGTCGATAAATGTGCGTCGGTGGATGTATTGACAGCTATTTTCACTCGTTTCACAAAACTTGAAAAGCTGAATCTTCAATTAGCGTGCTTGATACACGGAAAATTGTATATAGCCAATGAAAAGCTACAAGGTAATATATTTCTATAGCTGGGTTGGGTTTACCATAGGTAATAGCAACCATTAATTATTCCTCTGTTGCTAACCTTTGAGTAAACTAAACTGCTGCAGGAATCTATAATTTTTCAGTGGTTGAACAAACTTGAACGACGGATGGAATAGGATATAAAGGGTGATGCAAATCGTCTTTTCAAAAATTTAGTAGTTTTGTAATGATTTTACTGGCTTTAACAGCGAAAATCGGGTAGCGAGCTTTCTGTGTTTTTATTTTTGGCACATTGGTCCGGTAACTAATAGCTTCTCCAAGATGGTGACTTATGAGTGTTGAACGTGTAATTTAGAGAGATTATACACAGACTTAAGTTATCAACCATGTTGCTTGAGTAATTGTGAAGGTATACGCGATTATTGTGCTCCCATTGTTCAAATATATAGAGGAGGAATTTCTCTACAAAAGACCAAAAACGCCTATATGCCTCAACCGGTTGTTGAGATATTTGCGTTTTCGTGTATTTTGGGTCGCGTATGCCCATTGAAAACCCCTTTTGACGCAAACCTGCAGCGTAAATAATGACGATAACAGCATGCTATCTGCAGCTACATAGAGGAAGAATAGCTTCAAAAATGAGACCAAAACACCCATATATCTTCAGTTGTTGTGGATATACCATTTTCGTATATTTTGGACCCATTTTGAATCCGTTTTACCCAAATCCGGCATCCCAGGAGAACCGCATAGCAAAGCATTGTATACAATCCTATAGAGATTTATTAGTTTTACAAAATAAGCCCAGCTTGACTTACATATTTACGCCGATCGTTGATTTACAATAAGTAAAGTGATTTTTGGGCCCCATTGGGGCCCGGCCGGAGTCACTTTGGCTCGGTTTTTCGGCTGGAAAATGTTATATTCGGGCTTCGCGCTTAACTAAAGGGCACAAATAAAGATTTAAAGCTTTCAACTTGAATAAAATTGAGTTATGAGTGTTTCCCTAAAATCCAACAATGGACATGGTCAAATTTCACCACAATTACGGTTAGTAAGAATTTCTCGGTTTGTTTGTTTCAGTCGCTACACTTCAATGCAAAGTCGTATGCGCTGTAAATTATTAAGGCTAGAATATCTGCAGCGTTGCAAACGTCTTTAAGAAACGCGTGCCACAGTTCATATGCCATGTAACTCAGTACATGTTTGTTAAAACGTGGCCGAATAGTGTAGCGCGTTGTCCCGTCCTACCAGTCCAGAAAGTACTTGTTCAACTCCTACCGACACATGTATTTGTACATTTGGAGTCGTTTTTGGTCCCAAAATAAACGATACTCCTAACATATAAAACCATGAAGTAACATGGCACTGAGAATAGGTAATTGAAGTCCTTGCTGCATTTATTCTATTGATGTGAATTGATAAACGGTGAAGTTGTATGAGGCTATGTAAGTTCAGAAATACTAACGGACATTTTGGAAGCATAGATCACGATATAGCAAACCTCAGGTTGAACAAGTGACCACAAAATTGTCGAAACACAATGATCCGTGCAAAACATCTAGTTATGTTCTACAGTACATAGCAGAATTATTCACTGCCGTTGCCGCGAGTAGTGCTAATAACATCGATCGAGGAACGGTCGTATTGGCGGGAACTGTAGGTTGTTTGATGTTGCCCTGTTCGCTGTTATGGTTGAGTGCTTGAAAAGAATCACGTTGAATAATTCTGTATTCGTTAGAAGCACGAGATATATCGCTCGCTCCGATAATAATATTATAGCTAATTTCATGTGCGGTTGATGCAAACTTACTGACTTGGTTTGCCAGGATTGTTGCCTTTCTACTGTTTTAACAAGTTTTGACAAAAAATTGCGAATTAACGGCATAGGACTGGAATAGTATGTTTAAGTTTTATGACTTAATCATTTCATCTTTAATAGTTCGAAACATTACTACTCAATTTATCTTTTTAGGTAATACGTGTTTTTGTAATTGCATTGGAATTATGGTGTATTTCGCAAACATATGACATGATTGGAAGAACTTCTACGTCCGTCCATTATCTAAACTGGAAACCTTCCAGCCACCATAGTTCGATGTATATATTGGAAAAAGGTGGTTTCTGACCCAAATTCACGAAGTGTATGTTTATCTTATCTCGACATTTCCATTTTACGAACTTCAGTTCTGAACCGGACCTCTCACATTGATGTTGCAACAGAACAACTAAATATGCTAACTAAATATATGACTAGTGAAGCTCGCATGCGAGCCAGAATTCGAGTGGTGAGAACAATCCCCCGAAGCAGAAGTATGAAAAATATTTGCCACACAATATTTTTGACACTCGCAATGAGCTTGTCAGCCCAGAATACTCTATATCCGATATTAAATCCAACAATAAACACACATTCACGTGCTTTTCCCACGACTTCTCACCAAAAATTTCGAAAACGTCATTTTTTATGCCAAGCATGAACCGGAAGTGTAAAAAATATTTGCCCAACAATATTTTTAACACTTGCAATGAGTTTATTTGCCCAGAAAACCACATATAAGACACTAAAAGCAACAAAACACACATTTAGGTGCATTTCCCACGACTTTTCACCAAATATGAAATTTGGCGTCAACTATAAGCTTATAGACTCCAGATTGGGAAGTAGTTGAAAAACTTGTTATATATCATTGGAAAGCCCTGGTAAAGCTACATGGAATAGGCCTATTAATATGCGGATATCTCGTGTACTTATTGAGAAAAATCGCAAAAACTGGAGGGGTGCCCGAAAAATGGGCCAAAATGACGTCATTTTGCCCCATAACTTTTCCCACGGCAAAAAAATTCAAAAATCGGACTCCGTCACTACACCTAAAGCCACCATTGCGGTTCGAATGAGCTATATTGCATCAAAATCCGCCCAACCGTTATCGAGATCCAGGTGCGACAGACACACAGACAGGACCTCCTCAACCCCCTCCAAAGCCAAAATTGAAAATTCTCGTTCCACTCGAATTCAAATATGCGATTATATTCGTCCGTTCTGGCAGAATCAGACTTCATAAAAACAGCAATTATATAAGCTGATGCATTAATGACGGGCCGCTCATCCGATAAACGAGTAGTCCACCACAAGATATTCTTTGATACACCTCTGTTTTTGTATGAAAGCGTACCCGTTGTCGCTTTTTAACCGTTTAGCGTTAGAACACGGGTGATAGGTTATTAACTGAAACTTTATTCACTGAGCTTGATTTAGCTATGTGATAAGAGAGTAGTCCACCAAAAGCTATGCCTTGATACACCTATGTTTTTGTATGAAAGCGTACCCGTTATCGCTTTTTAACCTTTTAGCGTTAGAACACGGGTGATAGGCTATTAACTGAAACTTTATTCACTGAGCTTGATTTAGATATGTAATAAACGAGTAGTCCACCACAAGCTGCGCCTTGATACACCTCTGTTTTTGTATGAAAGGGTACCCGTTATTGCTTTTTAACCGTTTAGCGTTAGAACACGGGTGATAGGTTATTAACTGAAACTTTATTCACTGAGCTTGATTTAGCGATGTGATGTGAACTCAGCTTGGACGGTTTTTTAAATTGATTTTGGCAATGCGTTAACCGCTGCGTCTATTCCGTAGATAACGTACTATAATCTGAATTGTGCATAGTGGATTAATATTAAACCAAAAAGTGGCTTCTACAAACGAGGGAAAGACCCAGATAATTCGACATGCCCCATGTAAATGTTGGCTTCGCCCTGTCCTGGGCCCTAGTACATTTCTGTACGATTATAAAATGTCATTTCTTCTAATTTTGGTTAAAAAATCACTGATATTGTATCTGTTTGGCTAAACAAATTTTCTTTTATTAGATATCTACAGCCAGCCGCTGACGTTTCTCGGAAAATTCAGTACTTTTGGCTCCCCCGGTGCGATTGATTTGCTCCGCCGTGCGCGGTTACTGGCCATTTTGATGGTTCAAATTTAGTTACCTGAGCACCCTTTTATATCAATGATTATAATACACCAAAAATACATGAACGTTTCTATGCGGCTATTCTAAGCTCGTATCTAAACACAGAACCTTTCACTCTTGAACTACGATCTAAAAGTCTGAAACTGTCAATATTTTTAAGTCGCAATTTTAAAATATTAATAACTTATAATATTATTTCAAGAGTTATTGTTCACCTAGCATTTCTGTATTGAATATATAGCACACTCAATTGCACTGATCATATTCAACACAATTAAAAACTATAGAGTCGTCCTAGTCGTCAACGTACAACTACAGAATAAGGACTTTGGAAAATTTTACTATAAAACCAATGGGTTAAACAAACATGAAAGCACATCGTTCACTTTCCAAAAGCAGTAAACCCATTTAGTTACCTTGAAATGGGCAAGTTTCCAAAATTCGATATTTTGGTAGAATAACTGCACCCAATACCGAATATTTGGTCGAATTTTACCAATGACTTACTCAGAAATATTAGGTCCTGTAATACTTGCACGGGCTGGTTAATTCTGCGGTTAGAAAGAACATTTCAAGTACGATGGAGCTAAAAACCCCACAAAATTCCATGTAGGAATCCTGAATTATCTATTTTAATGTCTTTCAATGTTTCATTATGATTATGCTGTTTATAGACACGCATTTTTCACCATTCTGTCTGTGAATAATTTTGTTCAGGCAATTCGATCTTGATCAATTTTGTCAGCGAATTCGTTTAGTCTTATTAAAACAGATTAAACCTTGGCTAACGTTTTTACTGTATTTAGTATAACAATGGTTTTAGAAGCGTTTTTTTTAGATGAACGCCTAACTGCTGCCGGCGCTCAAATTGTTCCAGATTCTTCCGGTCCTTGTTTGATGAAAAATGTGTTCGCCAAACTGGCTGCTGCTAGTCAGCCGCTAGAAACACTCAAGTCGTTGGATTTTAGCCAATCTAATGTCGTTGATGACACAGTAATATCGGCCGTGGCACGGATTTGTCCCAATGTAAGCACCAAGTAAACGGTAACCTATGGCAGTTCTTTTACAGTTTATTCTTTCGTCTTAAGGCCCGAATAACAAAAGCTTTGCATTATCAGTACCAATAATTTGTATGTGCCGCATAGAACAGAGAGTTAGAAAAATATTTCCGACAAATGTCAGCCTTGATTGTGGTCCAACTTGTTGGATAGTATTTTTTGCAATAAACGCTGTGCTAATGTTTGAAATTAGTAATCGACCTTTATTGTCTATGTCGTTTGTTTTTGTCATTAATTTTTGAGGAAACTTACCACCATGTCCTTATCAATCAATTTAGCTTTGTCGTACAAGGTGACGGGCTATGTTATGCATTGTCGGTAAAATGTTTAATTTTTCTGTTTCGGCTACATGAACATAATATATGGACAATTCGATGATACAAAATATATATGCAGTGTCTGCAGACACATAGATGAGGATATCAATCCAACGTTAAAGACAAAGTGGTCCTGTGATGTCTTCAGATTTTTCACGTCATTGTTTAATTTTTAAAAATAATTGTTAAGCTTTGTTATTATTTCTGAACAGGTGCTTTCTGTCGGAATCCCTAACTTGTATTTCCATTCGTGTCGTACGTATTCATACGTTAATGGACAGTCGGCGTCGCCCCGTAAGTGCTATGTATATACCTCAGCCAGAATAATCGCCCCATGTCTGCCCTATGAGTATAATATAGTATATAAGTGTAATGTGTTTGTGTTCTGAACAGGTCGAGCATCTGTATCTTAGCGGCTGCATATTTCGACGTCCCGATATTTTTCAAATGGCATTTACCTGTGTACGCTGCCTTGACATCAGTCGTAATACCAAGCTAAGCGACAATATGCTTGGACACGTCCTTTCGAATTGTCCAACCGTCTCCGATCTCAACGTTAATACGTGTCCAATATTGAAAGGAACGTTTCTTAATACAACAATTGCGTCAAAGTTTTCCGACAAACTGCATAGTATCGATATTTCGTGGTGTAATCTGGTGAAAAACGAAATTGGACGTTTTTTGGCGAAATTTCAGCGCTCGGCTGCGGCGTCGACTGTTTACGGCACTGTGGGTCCTCTAGTGATTTACCTCGATCGAACGCGGTATATGGAGTTTGTCTTGGCAATGGACCGAAATATGTTCCCGTGTGGAACGAGTCAGCATATCAAAGTATTGCTCACGTCGTAATAGTTTTTCATTTTAGTCACATGTTATCTTCTGTGATGTTTTAAGCTAACATAATGGTTCAGGAGAATCAACTCTGCCCTAGCTAGTCCAAACCTCAGAAATTATAGCCGGGGCCGGATTTTGTCCCATTTAGACGTTAAGTTTTGTCAGCAGGGGGCTTTGAGCCGGGGGGGCTGCCGAAAAAGGCCGCACCCCAATTTGGACTAGCCAGCTGCCAGATATGGGATTCGAAACCGCGACTTTATTCCTCAGTCACATTTGCTCTGACCAGTTAGTTACGCAGGCGACATTTTTTGTAATGCGAAACTAAAACATAAAACCTGTTCATACGCTGTAAAGATAGGTTGCTTGATTCACCAATCAAAGTAAATTATTTTGACTGCTCTAACATAAATATTTCGTTTTGTCGTGACCTCATTGTTACTTAAGTTGTTGCTCGGTAATCTGCACTGAGCATACTTTTCAAGCCCGTAGAATAAATGGCTTGAAGTATTATTTGTAGTTATTTTAAGTATTTTCAAGTAGTATTTGAAGTTTGCAGCGCAGTATGAACGTCAACTTGGTAGTCATGGTTTTAAAACTATCTAAATTATGAGTACAATAGAGTGCTGCATGTAGATGATAGACTAATGGCAAATATGATTATATTAACGACTGCATGTGAAGAATTATAAGGGATATTTTAGTGATTCTCAGTCTTGCCTGGAAATATTTGGGGATCTCAAGTGCAATAACGAAATATCCACATTGTTAGACCAATAAATAAGAATAACTTAGCTAATTCTCGGCCAGGGGTAGAAGAGGTCGTAATACCAGGGCCGTTCTACCCGCCCCCGTATGGGAGGAAATGGAACTCTTGGTGCATTTTTCTTTTAGTGAAGTATTGTGTATAGGCCAAACGTTTTTTACAAAAACTGGTCAACAGTTTTATAGTATTTAACATTCTAAATGTATTCGTTTCTGATGTACGCTGAACCTGTTTGGAACTGTTCGGAATTTAACAAGGGTAGGGTTTGTTAACATAATGTTGAAATTGCTAAAAGCAATTTTGACGTCAAATTACCAAGCAGTGTTACTGTCCCAGGATCTGATTTGTATTTGATTTCTACCTGGTTTCATCGATGTGCAAGATATGTAAATTTTTATCAAAAATATACCTACAACACCTGTTTGGCCCACCCCTTCTTCGGCGTCGCCGCATAAACTCAATCTACAGTCGAATGTTACATTTAAGTCCCACATAAGATATGAAGCTTGAGCTTAGTATATACACAGAACCGGGTCAAAGTAAAGCTTTGAGGTTTTGCGTTTTATACCCTTAGGATTCCGAAGGCGGCAGTCTAAGGCTTTGGGGAAGAGTTAGCTAAAGCTTAGGCTTAATTTATCGAGGACGGCTCAACTCAAGTTCACACTGCTCAACTTAGCATCTGGGCTTGAATTTGGTCGAGAACGACATAATGTGAATTTTACCTGTCCCCCTAAAGATTATGTTGCCGTATTTCACGGTAACGACACAATTTCATAATTATATTTCAAGTTGTATGTATTGGTAGTGTTTGTTGCAAATAAAGCGAATCCTGTTATTTCTAGAAGAGCGTCATTTTAATGTCAGTGTGTTTGTCTATACTTCATATTGTACTTTAGAAATTAGCTGAGCTATAGGATTCTCTTTTTATATTACCGGCGCTGAATGTATGTGTTCATATAAAGTTTTTAGTTACTGATAGGAGTTGACAGATCCAGAGACGTGGTTAAAATCAATTTCGTGACAGCTAGCCCAACCTTTCATGATTTCAAAGAGCATAAAATAGACTATGTGTAAAGGCGTACCTAGTGTAGCTGGACAAACTTCTGTCTGCCTTAAAACACTCAAAAACGCGTATTAAACTGGTGTGTCGTACAATACTATTCCAGCAGCAAGACCGGACGAGATATGTTCGGCTATTAAAAATCACTATATATAAAGTTTCTCTGGTGGTTTGCTTATGTTTTCACTACAATTCAAAAAAAGTTTAGTGAAGACTCAAATATTGAGTCGGACTTGGTCGGTTTTAACTCAAGGTTAGGATTAAAAAGGATCAACTCAGAATTTGACTCAACGTTGGCCCAAGTAATCCTGAGGGCGGGAACAAAATGCAGGCCATGCCGTTCTAGATTTACTAAAAGCCTTATAGTCTTACCCTCAGCTAAAGTCCTATATGAGACATACACTAAGCCTAAGGCGGGGTACTGCCACACCCGAACCCCCGCTCTAAGCTGTTCTTTTTTCTAACGTTATAAGTACCGCCCCTCAGTGTTGCAGTTTAAATCCTTTACCACCTTGATTTGCATTTCGAGTATTTATGAAGATTTATTGGTCGTCGCGAGATTAATCAGACTCACGCAAACTATATAAACGCAAGTGAAACTCACGCATACTGTCATCTAAACTATCTCAGAGGTTTTGCTTGACCCTTGTATATGGCTCCCAGCGAATAAAAAATCTCGTGCAGTATTTTCGAATTCAATTGAGCAAAAAACATTCAGAATCGCACGCAACACGTTTGTAATTTTAGCCAAAACAACTCCAGAAACTAAAAATATGACTTTCCAGCCTTTCATGCTTACGAGAATCCGGAAAAGCTTAAAAGAGCCGTACGAGAATATGAAAATCAGACTTTTCTTCTCACTTCTACTCTTAAGTGATGTTCGTTTTTATACGTGATGGTTGAATAAGATGATGTGTTTGCATTAATGGAAACTGCGCAATGAAAACTTTTTTGTGCAGTCTAGTTTAGTGGTCAAGACGTATGGTATGACTTTAAATTTGTCGTCAAATACAATGTTGTTCTCCGTGCAAGCATTTAAAGATTAGATTGGTAAAGTGATATTCAGCCTATTTCACTTTTCGCTGTGATCATATTTCAAGCTACACCAGCAAAGAACTTTTTATACAATGACGCTCATCAGATACCGCCATGATGCTTGGAATAATCAGCAGGCATTTTTCGAAGTCCTAGGTTCTAATATCCTGACTTGACTAAAATCTTTTGAGTTAATGATCACGCTTAGGTTCAGTTTTGGCATCCTGAAACAGTCTTTTTAATTCCTGGAATCTTTAAACTCCGAGTAAATTTTGAAAATGAAACTCTAAGTCCGTCAGAAGGTTTAAAACCCGCTAATTCTGACAGTATCTACACCAATAACGCTGCCCGTAACTATCAAACACGCACCGAATTAAATCTATTATTGTATAATTTTTAGTTAGACATACTAAAAGATGTTCGACGTATGTTTATAACCACTTTTAAGCATCAACCAGACCATCATGCATTGAATTTTATAGTAAATTTATTTTCATTGTGACAGTATAAATAATGCGGGGGTAAACTTAAGGTGACCATAGCAAAAATCCTGTTTTGTAATAACCGATATCGGTTCTCAAACCGTGGTTATCAAAATTTCATTCGGTTTTTGCTAAACCGAAAATTGGCAAAATGAAATGGAAGTTCCATAAATTAAAGCTTATATCCGAACAAAAAGATATCCTAAGCGTCGGGATTGGCATTATAATATTTGCACATTCAATATTTAATGCGGCTCTTCAAAAACGACACTAACAGTAACTTCGATATATGTCGCAATTTCGGTTTGAACCGCGGGTTGCATTATGTTCGAGCGCAATTTCCCAACAGTTTCCTTTACATGTCGTCGCGTTTCACAGTACAGTTCTGTGAAAGCGCATTTTAAAACTTAATGTGCAAACAATCCGATATAGAGCTGGCACAACGTTCAGATCAGCAGTTTTACGTTTTATTACTTTTAATGCGTATTTTTGTAACGATTTTTATGCTTATTTTCCTAACATTTATGGATACCGACTGAAATAGTTGAACATTGTTGTATTTTTTATAACTATAAAATTACATAGCTAACTCAAAGGTGTCAAATTTGAAATTGAGTTATTATAGTTTATTATTTCAGTGTTAGGGTTTAACCAGGCTACCAGGGGGGTTCCCGGTGCAAAACCGTCCCAAACACCCAAAACTTCCCAAAATCCCCGGGTTGGTCACCATTTCAATTATTATACCCCTCCCTTCTACGTCATTGGGTTTTCTTTTCTTTTGTTTTCAAGGTTTTTTCTTTTATTTTAGTGCTAATTTGCATACATTAGCACTTGTTTTTCTTATTAGCTAATCAATGTTAGCTCTAGTTTTCAGTTTTTCAGTCAGTCTAGAGTTGCCTTATCGGGCTTAGGTGACGAGGTTTGCTGCTTCTTCCGTCTACGTGTAACAATTCATTATAACGTTTTACGAGTTTATGGACAAGTTTTCTAAATTACGAAAGTACTCACATGATTTATGATTTTAAGTTTGATAAAGTGGTTGCTTATCATTATACGATTGATTACCTAGCTATCTGTGTTGGAATTGTATACGTTGATTATCGACTTGATGCTTATCGAATTTAACGTTTTATCTGGTTTTATGTTGGTTGACGCGAACGACACACAGTTGTAAGTGAACGATTGAAAGAGCACCTAGAGTTAGCGGAACACTGGAGAAACCTTGGCGTAGCTGGGTGTTAATTCAAAAACAAGTAACGTCGAGTCGCGAAAAGACCGGAAAAAGCCTTGCATCTTTTGTTCGAAAGTTATATAAATAAGTAACATTGAGTGGTTATACTTCACACATAGGTACATATTTATTGTTCTAATAGTTTACCCTATTCATATTATTACTCCCAAATAAAATCTGAGCGAGCACGAGCGTTAACTAATCATAACCGTACTGGAAATAACACGCGCCTAGCTAATCCGTCCGGCAGGGGAGAACGTTAACATAAGGAAACTAATTGGCCTAATTGTAAGGAAAAGGTTAAGGTAATCAAATAAATGTACGAGTCGACCGTCCGGCGGCTACGTGCCAAGCCAAAAGGGAAAGTAATAGATGTCAATTACTCAGGATCTATCAGTGAACCGTCCGGCACTGGTAGCTCTAAGGAAGTTAAATAGTGTAATTCTGAGGAAGAGGTTAAGGTATAGATATAGAATCGAAAACAGCTGAAGTAATCGGGTCAAAATTTAGGATCTTTGTGAGCCACGTGGTCTTGTTTGAACCAACAAAGTCTACACTGGTCAGGTCAGAAACAAGTCTAATTATGGTTACGCATAATTTTAGGTCATTTTACATGCTGACTATTAAATAGCTAGCCTCTCCATTCGCAAAAATTTTGCGGGGGGCCTCTGCCGGGGGGGCCCCCGCACATTTGCCGGGGGGAACCCAAAAGTGCCGGGGGTGCCAAAAATAAAAATTTTCGTGGTTTCACGCTAAAATGGCTTTTTTAATTTTTAGGTAGATTTCAAGCATTTAATTTGCCCGGCAGCCTGGTCTATAAACGTTGTATTTGTTCTCTGTTTCAGATATTTCAGAAATACTGTGTAGTAACTAGTACTGTGTAGTAATTAGTAATAGTTTTATATTTCACACCAAAAATTTTTGCCGAGGGGCAGCCAAAAAAGTGCCAGGGGGCGCCTTCCGGGGGGCATCTCGATTTTGCCCGGGGGGGGCCGCCCCCCCACTTTGGAGAGGCCAGAATAGTGGTGTGCTAAATACTGGAAATTCGATCCAAAAGGCGTGGAAAACAGGAAATTGGCAGCGCAAAAGTGCGGTAACTTTGTCTATTGACTTCGCCGTTTTATAAATTCGTCAAATTGTTGCCAGATATTGTTTTAGAATTTTTACCAGAACGTATAAAATAATTACTGAGAAATAATTTTAATTGGCACGTATACAGAAAATGCATTTGTCTGGCATGAGGCTATATCGACTTCGTCGCTTTATAAATTCGCCATATGATCGAATGAAACGTTTTCCGAAAGTTGATCCATGGTGGGTTAAGCAGCGTTATATGAAATTTACCGCGGTTAGTTCAGAAGTTTTTTCTGATTTTAAATTTCGTATTGCATTTTATGATTAAGATTTTAATATTAATTTCTTTCCATGGCTTGCGTCTAGTTACATCTAAGCATGTATGTATATTACTGTTTATGGTCAAGAATATCCACATGTACACTGCATTTTTAGCCAGTTGCAATGAGATCCGTTGATTCGAGGCTTTACAGAGGACGTTGTTTTCAGCGATGTTTGCGAATGACATTTGGGAAGAGTTTTTGGCGTCGGATAAACGTAATGTGTCTTTAGGCTATTCATTTTAGTATTAAGGAGGACTATTTGGCTCCGGGTTACCGAGTGGCTTGAAACCCAAAATATTTCCAATTTCAAAACTACATTTTCTTTTTCACCGTTTTTACAGGTTTTTCCAGTTATTTTACCGCAAAAAATATAATTAAGGCATTACTTGTTACGGTCAACATGCTCGTACATGCAGACCTGGATTTCTTGTTTGTTCGGCATTAATCAGTTTTTACACATAGCCGATTTTTTAAAATTTAGTATTTCTGAGGTTCATAGATTTTTGCTTTTTAATTTTTTGGATTATGTATAAGGAGGACTATTTGGCTCCGGGTTACCGAGTGGCTGGAAACCCAAAATATTTCCAATTTCAAAACTACATTTTCTTTTTCACCGTTTTTACAGGTTTTTCCAGTTATTTTACCGCAAAAAAGTATAATTAAGGCATTACTTGTTACGGTCAACATGCTTGTACATGCAGACCTGGATTTCTTGTTTGTTCGGCATTAATCAATTTTGACACATAGCCGATTTAAAATTTAGTATTTCTGAGGTTCATGGATTTTGGCTTTTTAATTTTGTGGATTATGTATATTTCTGAATTCAAGTATATATATATATTGATTTTTCAGCTTGTAACATCAGCCAGTAGACTAAACAAGAAAACGTCCATTATCATGGCTAGAAATGCGTTCTTGACATCTTTCTCAGTGTTGCCTATCATGCTTTTTTATCACATTGGTCCTATTAAGTCATTTTTGTCGATTTCTGTACTTACTGTTATTGCGACTTATTGAAATATTTCAAAACATTCCTTAAAAAGATTTGAGGATTCTTTCGTATTTTGAACACTAAATTTTTACCACATGAAAATCCAGGGACTAGATAAGGGACTAGATATTTTGATAACAGTGCCATTGTGACGATGCATATTTTTCCTGGAAATATCTAAATTTATATGCATAGCCAGCTTTACATGCACCATGTTTTATTTTTTACCAAACTTTGAAATGTACACTCGGCTGTTCGGACTGAACTTGCAAGAATCCGGGCTGCATTTTGCCCAAACTTGGCGTCTCTGGCCTCTAGCTGGTTTCTTGTGGTTTCTGGTTCCCTTCTTGTGGAATTAATACGATGCCTGAAAATGTCTAAATTTACAGATTACACTGAATTAACTTGTGTTATATAAATAGCTTTGTATTATAAATTAGCTTTACACTGAATCACTGGACACTATAAATTAAACACTGTTCACTGATCTAGTTACCCGCTTACCAAGGGAAACAGGGCGATTGTGGATCTGCAGCCATATTGTGGCCTTATTTGGTTTATTGCGTATTGAGACCGACACGCCATGCAAATACGTTTTCTTTTATCGTAGTCAGCAACGCCGAAAATATAGATACGATTGTACACATTGCGCACAGCTAATTTTACTAAGTTGCAAAATTAGGGGCTATTACGGTTGTCCTAAAGTTAAGCATTTTTAGCGTGCTGCCACGTCGTGCAGGGATAAGGACATACTCGGTAAAGGTTTAAAGCAACAAAAGACGTTTTATATTGTTGTGGCTTATTGGGTTAAAATCGGGATTCCGGTAAACACGTCGATAATATTGAGTGTTATAAACTCAAATTTGATGTCAATGACCAAGCTGGACGCCGCAGTTGGCTGACGACGTATCTTGGGACCAAGTATAGAAAATTGTGTCACATTTTCCACTTATCTGTACTCTGCGAGAGAGAATGGGTTTAAAAATTCACGGATTTTCCGAATGCGATAAAAGCAATCGTATTTGTGCGGTACCCATCAAATAGAACCTTGCACGATATTTCAAGTTGAATTTTATTGAAGTTGATTTATAAATGTTAAAACTTTTCGTTTTTAGTCGTTGGAGAAAGAAATAAGGGCTACTATGGGTTTGATGCTGCTAATCGTGCTGATGGTAGCAACAGCAGCTTTGCTGCATTCTTTCTTGGGGTATTACGGTTATTAAAGGAGATCAAACACGGACTTCGAAAACTCAATTAGGAACATTGAAACAGTCGTTGAACGCAGATTATACGCACTCGATCTGTTTCCGCTCACACCCGACTAACCAGTAACTTTTATATAAGGTATAAATATATTGGTCTTATTTTTGTACATCGTGTTATTTGTGTTTATTTTAGTAAAACTGTAACTGTAAGTTTTCGTGTAACTGTTCTTTTAGTGGTTACCAGGTCGACATCGTGACATTTGGAAGATAGCAATTCTTCGGTTGTACGAACAGTGGCGCAGACACATGTACCTACTTCGCGATACGCCTCCGTATATAAAATGGGTAATTTTCTCGTTAAGTGATTTGTCAGAACGTCGTGTAGCATAGTGGAAATTGTCTGTTGTAGGGGTGGAAGCTTTTAAATTTCGTCTGTGTGTGTGATCGGACATAACTCGGGAACGACTTAATCGATTTTCAAGATCTTGCAAAATCGGTTAATATTTAAATTAAATATTTAATATTCAAGTTTGAACTTCATTCGAACCGGCATGGTCGATTTATCGTGTATATCCCCGAGCATTTTATGATTTGGGGCCTGGCTCCCGGGTCAGAGGTCAAAATGAGAGTTTCTTACCCCATTTTAATACCCTTCACGAATCAAGGTTATTTTAATTTTAATTTTAGAGTTTTATTTTATAGTAAAATGATATTTTGTTTTTTGGTTAAGGCTCCGGTTCTGCAGTTATTGCTTTGAGATATGGCATCCTTGTGGTTCCTCAACGCAAAATTCGAAAATTCTGACGTCCTGGGCGGCTGAAAAGCTTTGGGGGGTTTCGGGCATGGAAAACTCATTGCGTGTTAGTTTTGTTCTAACTTACGCGGTGTTGTTTGATATCCACATATAGCATATCGACCTGTGCTATCTAGACATGATAGGTTGTGCACGCAAAATGCGTGGTGTACCTGTGCTTCACTACGTTCTGCAATCTCGATAGAGTTACTAGTATGTATTAGTGCGGCTAGTCGAAATAAACGTGAATACTTGCTTGTTTGACTGCTGTTCAGCCGGGTATCAGAACCTCATCTAAATTACGACAAAACTGGTATAGTCGAAGATCTTTTTTTAAGGCGTTCAGCAACCCTTTAAACCGGTAAACACATTTTCTCTCTCTGCGTACGCCTGAATTATGTATAAGCGGCATCATTTTACTACCATTTCTTGTCCCGGAATTTAGCGTTTTTTTACTTCTGCCGCGTCATACATTGTTAGTATATATTTAATATGAGTTTAAAGCCTTAAAACAAATGTATTTAATACATTAAATAGCACTATAAGCAAACCGATCATCCACAAAGCAAAAATAACACTTTGTTAAAATTCGAAAAATTTTACTGCTAAAAACTCTAAATTAGGCTGGAATCTACAGGTGGCTTGAGACATTCGAAATGCGTTCATTCTGTATATGACAAATCCTGACAAAGCTACCTATGTAAGCTCAATAAACCCAGACTCATAATCATAATCTTCTGAATGCTCATCTCTTTAAGTTGGGAATGGCTCAGAGCAGTCTCTGCTAGACCTTCAATGCAGAAGAAACCTCAGAACATGTTGCTATCAACTGCAGCACTGAACTTAAAAAACCTTATATGATCAGGATCATTTGGATCTTTCCAGTTTCCGTCTAGATGGTATCAAGAAAATAGTAAGATTTGCCGTGGGATGCGGCAAGTTGTGCTCTGGTTAGAGTGGGACTATGTAATGGGCACACACAACTTGCGTACATACAATAAATTTGTGCGATCTGATTTCATATGGGTTTAAAGCAATACAGTAAATGTATTTGATACAATAATTAGCATAATAGCATTATAAGCCAATCGTTCATCCCAAAAGCAAAAAGAATACTTTGTTAAAATTGGAAAAATTTCAACATTTGGATATCTAATAATCTTTGGCTTGTAGCTCGAAAACGGCTGCGTTGACAAAACAGTGACACAATAAAGTTACAACTCGAGATACGAGGATGTTGTGGTTTCGAATATTCGAATTTGGATAGAATTTATTAGAATCATTCGCACAGAGCTGTGTAACTACATTTTGTGCAATGGAATAATAGTACAATAATGGAATTGCTAAAATCTGTCAATCTTGTGAAGAATTATACGCAATATAGATGGAAACAAATGCGTTTTGGTCGAAGAAACGCTTTCTTTGTTTCAATGATATAAGTTCCAATCGACTATAATAGGATATGGACAGTGTTATGTGTATTTAGATACAACGAAGTGTACTTATCTCCTTGAGATGATCTGCCTCAAAGCTAAAGCGATAACACCTTATCTGTGTTTCATAAGCAATCGTGGACTCACAGATGTAGCCAAACGGGATCTGTTTGGAAACAATGATTATAAATCAACATTTGTTTTGTTCATTGGAAGGTAAATAGTTCTAAGTCATGATACATTTTGTGGGTTTTACGTAGGTCTATGAAAAAACTATCAATATATTTTTAGTACAATGAGTTTATTACGCCACACTTAAATAAATTTGACTTAAAAACAATAAAATGTTGATGACTAAATATTGTCCATAGTTACAACTATACGATGTTTTTTCTATAGTATAGTTTGTTTGCTATAGGAAAAGGGACATTTACAGTATACTGCATTAGAATTAGCAACTCACTACAGCTTTTAGTTCCATACTGTGGTTATGCTATTATCACAAAACGCCGAATTTCTAATGGTATACAGTACTCAGCACAATTGATGTCGGCTTACGTGCGAGCGAACAGGAAGGAATTATAAAATTTCATAATATTATAAAATCAATAATATTTATTTTCCCATGGGCAATTTACGAGTTACCAGTGGTAAATTTCGGTAGTATTATATTTTCCTGATATGCTCCAAAGCATCGTTCGCCGAAATTGTTGAGATTATCAACATTGTACAATATATAGTATTATTTGTTTGTTTTAGCAGCGCCGTTTGCGCGTTGAAGCCGGTTGTAACGAACATAATATGGATTACAAATATTTTGTTGGTGGCTTGAAGAAAGTAAGAACAAGACGGAATTTGTTGTTATGGCGTAATCATTAAATTAAGATCCTGCTAATTAAAAATATTAGTACATTATTTTATATGTTTTTCTCAAAAATAGCTTTCACAACACCTAGTAAAAATGTTTTAAAGAAATTTTGTATTTTAACTCACTATCGATACGATCGAATCGGATACTTTACCATAGGATCATTGTGTTTTCAATATTTTCCATAGACCTAAATTCTCTGCATACTCGCTTGCAACAGCACAAGTTTTTTTAATTATGATAGCATGGTATATGTGTCTATAAATGAAACAATTTTAACTTTTCGCAATATAGCAGGGAGTAACCGGAATTCCGGTTCCGGCGAAAATCGTGTTCCGGTTGCGGTTCCGGCAAAGTGCAAAAACCAGACCGGAACCGGAATTCCGGTTTAAAAAATTCGTTTGAAATTTTCCACGTTTTTTGCTTCATCCTGTAATCCAAACATATGTAATATATATTAATGATCATATAGAATGATCAAGCTCCAATACAACCAAGCAAAAGAAAAGATTAACTAACCAATTTGTCGTGTGAAACGTAAGTAGGGCACATAATTTGAGCAGGAATTTTTCATAATAACCTGCAGTAGTTTGTTAAATCAAAACCAGGTCGATGCTTGTAGCAGCTATTTTACATATGCAGAAGTCTGTGGGATACGTTTGAATTAAACCGGTCCAACTCGGTAACAGAGTATGGCTTACGCAGAAGTACTTAGGGTATGCTTGGCTAACATAAATTGCGTCAAGCACCTGCCAGTGCGCTTGTAAACTTGGTAAATCAGTCTAAGTTGAAGTAAACTAACGTTATCTGCAACGCAGCTAGAAACTGCTTTCTTGGCAATGAACTGTATTATTGAAACTGTGCGAGCAGCATCACAGTGTCTCATTTATTGCATTCTGATTATAAAGTTATCATCATTATGATCTAACTGACGGGCACTGTTTGTCCAACGATAGCCTAAACAGTGTCTCTGACCACTGATCAGAAAATTACCTTCTATCTATTATTTTCTCTTAGAATCATATAAACCAATAATTTTAAGTTTCCTACAGAAGAACATGCAACAAACGTGTATGTAGTAACGGGAGGCGACTGGAGACAGAGCGAAATTGTGTATTCTACGCTCCAAGCTTTGTAAGCACATTCGATTTGACGCAGTATACGCAATGGTGTATAGTGGAAGACATTTTTTGCTCTGAATGTCCAAAAACCGACCTATTTGATCGATAAAACATGATTAGCTTCCTCACTCTCTTTAAAGTTTCAGAAAGGCAATAATACTATCGCAATACATTAACTTTAATGTAAAAGTTATTTCTAATGCATTTTAAATCCACTATACCTTCATTTCTTCCATCATCTGTTTTACTATATATAAATTTCGAAGACCAGGTTCCGGTTCTGGATCCGGTTCAAATGGACGGTTCCGGTTGCTGGTTCCGGTTATTCCCTGCAATATAGATAACTGCTTGTCGCTGCACGGTCTACCGATTCAGGTCAAAAATTTATCAAACCGCTAACAATCGAGTTGTCCGTACTCTAGCTATTTATTATGGCGCCAAAATGTCATTATTGCACTGCGCATCGCAAAAACATTGCACCATTCTTAACGTGTGTGTGCTGGTACGTAGTAGAAGTTAATGAATATTGGCTGTAGTGAGTGAAAAGCTAACTATGCTTACTAGCCTTGAAAGTGGTGAAATTTGACAATGTCTGTTATTGGATGTATAAATTGACAGGCTTGACTCAACTTTTGTTGGACGGATTGATTTGCGCAATAGCTCATATTAAAATATGAAATCTCTACTTGTGCCCTTTAGGTAGGCACGAAGCCCCATTGTGACAAAAACTGGATCGAAGGGACCCAAGATATCACTATCGTACCTCGGCAACCGTTACAACCTTTATACGACTGTACATAATGTTTTGCTTCGTGAATCTGCACAATGTAGGATTTGACAAAGACTTTTTTAATGGACCAACGGCAATATCTTCGCAATATTTGGTTATACATATAGGGTTCAGTCAAAACGAGTATTTGAATGGACCCATGTGACCTAAAATACAGTAAACGGCAATATATATCCCCGCAAATGCACGTGCCATATGCGTGTAATTGTTCTTCTTATGTAGTACAGTAAATTCATGCCTTATATAGCTGTAATAGTGTGTTAATATTACCATTATTTAACCTGCGAGGTTTGGGCCAAACCGGGTTTTTGAATGGATCGATGAGACCCAATATATATCTTATGCAGACTAAGATCTTTCCTGGAAATTCTTAAATGACAAACTTTTACAATTATTGTTAATTGTACGGCCATGTTTTGCTTAACGTGCAGATAATGGCTGGTTCTAATTAATTTCTTGGGGATAATAATTTGTGTGTATTGTTGTAAGTCTGTAACATTCGGTCTAAAGTTGAAAACTGACATAGACATTTTTAGGTATTGACATATAATTTAGAAAATGTTTTCTGTATTTTAGGCGAACATTTTACTAGACGAAAAATCGTTATCTGAGCTAGCCATCTACGAGCCTAGAACATTTAGAGTATGTCATCGCTTATTTGGTTTTTAGAGTGATTTAATGATTATACAACTCACGTTATGCCTCGCATTGTACATTCGGAGTGTAATAATTGAATTAGGAAATGTTGAAAACGCAAGCATCGGTTCCGAAGAATTCTCACTAGACCGCACTATGCTGAAAAAGATGGACATCCGTTTATTTTTTCTATGTAAACAGGACTTCGTTATCTCAACGTAAAAACCGATATGGGCGTGTGACGGTTCACGTGAAAGCTACAGTACTCTAGATGTGTCTTTTGGAGGTATTATTCCGGTTCGACACTACCAGGTCAAAGGGGGGTACCCAGGAGTACATGGCTAAAATGGGCCATTTTTGGGTCACTTTTACTGATAATTCGGCAACCCTTGAGCCGATTGGAATCATTTTGATATTGAAATACGTGCCCTAGGAAGCTTTATTTACGGGTGTATAAATTGTTTTGTCAGGTCCCTATGGGGCATGGGGGACTTTAGCAAGTGACCAAATTTCCAAAATTTTGGTCAAATTTTGTTGAAGTGTAGCTGTGTAGCCCCTCAAGCGATTCAAACGAAATTTGTTGTGTGGGTAGAGCTGCTGCTGGGCTGCCAGTATGTCAACAGATTTGATGTAGAACCCCTGGCTCAACTGGTATTTGAGCGCAAAGCTGAGCCCAACGCCATATGTATTTAATTGTGACATTACCACTTCTAACGGCGTATTAATAGATTTGTGGCTCAAAATAAGTTCATACGTGTTTTCATGGGTGCTAATTTCAAATCTTCGCTGTATTTAAACGTATCTCTTTGTGTAGAAGTAGTTATATCGATGTGTGAGACAAGGGTACTGATGCAAAAGGGACGAGTGTCATGGGGTCTGTAGCAAATTGTATTTATGGTTTCTGTGCTACTGTGCTTTTGTTAGGATTCTTATATATACATAGATGACATACATGTGTTGTTCACTATTCGTAAGCAGTTCTGAGGCGCAGTTAACCCTCTTAAGGTTTGTATTAGATGTCTGTCTATCAGTTTTGCTGCATCTATGACTTATTGAACAGCAGATTAATAAATATTTTTGGGTGAGTTACATCTTTGTTTCGTAACAGGAATATATTTTTAATGAATTGTTCCACTGTGTGTTAACGTTCCATCTTCTCATTTTTCCGGGTTCATACACTTTGCATGTCGCCAAGATTATAGTACTAAAATTATTAACACAACAAGCAGTTAGTGCGGAAGGAATATCGATCTTATGCGAGCTCCAAGAGCCAATTTGTGCACTCAAAATACTCATCTCAGTCAAGTCTCTGTCTAATTTCATCTGTTTAAGTCTGCCTTTGGCAATCGTTTGACTGTATAAACATATTTGATTATATTAAATTTTGCAGCCAATATCAACGATCTGCTGGAGTTTTAGTTATGGCTGAGTATCCTGCCCTATAAGAATATTACTGCAATGAATATTTCTTCTTGTATGGAATAGTAGAAGTTGTCCACCAGTATTTCAAAATTTCAAAGTTTTCTGAGAATTACCAAAAAGATTTACAAGTAGTTAGTAGCTAATAGGCTGTTTATTACGTTAACCTGCAATTAAGAGGGTTCCAAACCGTGGACCGCCACACAGTATTGTCTTATTGAATTTGGTCGCACTTCTCATGCCTTTGCAATATGTATATCGTTTTTACGTTTCGCATTTACTATTTCCGATTGAAAATCCGTATTTCAGCAGGCCGCGCTTTTTACTCACGATTTTATTACGAATGCTTAAAAAACAGTATTAATATATTTTGCTATAACCGTGTTTATTTTGACTTATTTTTGATATTACCCCAAAGTGCCTGGGGGTGCTGGGGACCCGACATGTGTGAAAGCCAAAATTTATTTGGACAGCTTCAAACTACTGGGGCACTGCATTGTTTTTGTAGAGGCCATCTAGAAGATAGCCCATCTGCTCCTGCTATGTATTCTTGATATATTTTTAATTGTGTTATTAGTTATAGAAAGCAGTTTGTGTTTTACAAGAATTTTGAGATGAAGTCCTATGATCCTTGTATTTTTGCTACAGAATATTCAATAATGAATTTGGCAACCGCAGTATTTATCATTTTCCGAAGCTTTTCGGTCGATAACATTTTGTATTTTTATTTTTTGCTACTACCATAAAACTTTATAGTAAGTTGTGGAACTTCTTCATTGTATGTTAAAAAAGCAATGTGGTAATGTTTTCGAAGCAAACTTGGTGGTTTTCGATATCAAAAATATGACAGATATTTTGGGTAAATGTCATTCTCATTGGGTGTTTTATGTGTATTCCAAGACAACAACTATGCCGTGATTTTGATTCGTTTTTAATCGGAACGGGTGGAGTTTTCATTAAGGACGTTAAGGAAAAGTCGTGACAGGAAGGAAGAGGTCAGGAAAAAGTCGGGTACAATCTCACCGAGTTATATCGCAGACCTAACTACAATACAAACGGCATCGTCGACTATGATCGAGCAGCGTTTGCAAAGCGGCGAAGGGCTAAGTTTACTATATTCACAGAGTCGATGTGTGTTATCCAAGCCCTAGCGAAGGAACCGACGGAGCAAGTTAATCAGGTGAATTGCCAACATTTGGAGATAACTCGTTGTGACCTGCACCAGAGAAAATCGAGGGGAGATACGGTTCCACTGAGTTCCAGGGCACTGCGCTGTCGAAGGCAAAGAAGCGGCTGATGAGTTCGCCAAACAAGGTACGTCTAAGAGCCAAGTAGGTCCAGCGCTGGGTATGACGCAGCGAAAACTGCCGTGACGTAGTACACCGAGCGGAAAAGGACTTCTGACCAGCAACCAGCATTCGAAATACCAAAATATTTTACTACTGCTTCAGGACATCCTCAAAACGAAACAGGGGAAAATCATGCCAGTTTTGCTTCTTATAAAGAACAGGAGTTAGACACAGCGAACCCTACTTCCGAATGATGCCTTATCGGCAATGACTTTACATGAGCCAGCTTTCCACGGCACAAATTTATAGGTTGATTAAAAAACCAAAGGCGTTTCGCAATAATAGGTAGGATCAGGTTAATCGGGTACTGAAATAGAGCGACCGGAGCTTCAACTGAGGGCGCTAGAAAGAAAATCCTCAAAATTTCTTTTTTGGGTCTATATAGCAACTCATAACTCATCTTCGGGTGGATGAATTTGGACAAAAAATTTTGACAAAGGGAATGACGATATATAAGTCTTTTAATTGAACGCTAAGAACTGTGGCAGATCTTTCAGCTTAAAATGGCCAAAAAAACTGACTTCTCTTGGTTATTTACCAAAATTCGCTATACGGGTACCAGTTTTTGACATTTCACATCCTGCGACATGGGCTTCACAATGAAAAACAAAGACGATTAATCAGTTAATCGTAATCTACAACTTTGCGGACCATCAGTTTTCCGGGAGATCACTCATTAGACAGCCTTTGGTCCAATTATGGTTCGTCGACCCATTTGCTGTAATATTTTTTTTTCAAATTTCGACACGTTGCGTGTTGTTACTTTACAACGAATGTTAGGTTACCAAGTACGCTGAATATATTGTTCCACTATCAAGAGTCCAGTATGGCTATATTTTATGGTTTCAGGTGTTTCTAGAATCTGCCCGATTTTCAAATGTTGTCTGTCTTCATTTGTTTGGTTATGTATTGTATGCAGAGTGTCAAGAATGGTCTATATAGAACTTTCGGCACGCTGAATGCAATGGATTATCTGTCTGCAGTCAATATGGCAGTTTCAGTTTTATTAAATCTTGGGTTTACGCTCAATGAACTTACCAGAATATAGTCTGTCTTGAGTTATTTGGTTATATATTTTTTCTGAGCATTTAAAACAGTATTTATAGGTTTTAAGTACGCTCAATAGATCTGTTTCACCCTCGTTTGCGAGATACTAATGCAGCGTTCACAGATAAATGTGTGCAGTCACTGCACATTGTAACATGTATTGTAATGTTTATACCTACACAATATTTGTAGCGTCACCGTCGTTATTGCACTAAATTTGTAGCAATGTTCACGATTAGCGCTACAATTAAAATTACGTAACGATACCAACTGTTCTACAAAACCTATAAATAATTGTAGCAACAATCAACTTCGTTCCTACAAAAATCGTGCAAATTTCACAACAGCTGCACTAACTATGTAACGACAATACGAACTATTTCTACATGTTTCGAAAATGGTTTGTAACAATGAACATGCTGATACAATGTGCAGTGAGTGCACACATTTTTCTGTGAACGCTGAATGATAAGTATTGAGAGGAATGTTGCTTGATTATTCGAGAAACTATGTACATATACATCTCTGATTTTCAGAGTCTTGTCCTGTTGACGAAACAAATTTGTAAAGACGATGGAACCACTGCAATTTTGGACAATCCCTCACCTGAAAATGTGTACACAAGACAACTCTATTTATAGCTACAAGTTTACACACTGCTGTGTAATATAATACTATTTTGGTGTGTTGTGTAATGTTCAAAGCTGTTTTGTTTGTATGTTTAACTGTTTTATTTCATACTGTTGTCCTTAATGAATCTTTTTTGAGCATATACGAGCAATAACAATTTACTATCGTAAAATATGTGTGCATTGTAGAGGTGAGAAAGTGTCAGGTGTTAAAGCTGTGGCTCAGAAATTTCTTAACTGTAATGCGCTCAGCTCTGTTGTCGATGTGAACAGTCCCAGCGCGGCTTCACTCTTCTGATGGTGATTCACGCTCAGCTTAATAATTCAATAGGAGATACATATACAAACCATCAAACGCACTGTATACAATACATCATAAGAGTGCACGTGAAAGGTGTTACTCCTCCCGCTATCGAACCACGTAAGCCATATTTGCGGGCCGACGACGGCAGGAATATTTCAGCAATTTGAGTAAAATTACAAAAAAATTTAATGTAAAATATCGAGAATTATGAAGATAACAGCCTAAACAAGATAAATACATGTACACGCTTTTTTTAATTATTGACGCATTATGCAATGTTTTCTGTATTTTTAGCGAATATTTTACTCGATGAAACATCGTTTTCCGAACTATCAATTTATTATTGAGCCGAGAACAAAAACTAGGTGGCCATAGGGGCTTGCCCCGAAGCTATATTTACCACTGCCTGTTGAGGCACTGCAACTCCCTCAAAGCTGAACAAGCGTGGATAATTTTACCACTTATGAGTAAAATTACAAAAACTATAAAGATAGCTTAGGAGAAAAAAAATTCGAGAGTCTTGGATGAAATTTTGGTTACCACTTCCCGTAGCTAAACCATCTGCCCCACCCTAAGATGGCATATCTTGGGCACCTTGAACATAGTTGTTGTTTGAGAGCCTTCTAGAGCTTAGTCAAAGCAACCTCCGCTGTTCTCTGTGTACTGTGCCATACCTCAGTTTTCATATATTATGTTTGCTGTTCTAAAAAGATCTTTCGAGAAGCGATAATAACTTCCCCGGGTACACTAGGTTCGCCTCTAACAGATTGTTCTTAGGGTCGAGTCGATTCTAGAGCCAAAACTCCCTCCTTTAGTCTATTGCATTAATAAAACCTTCAATAGTTTTGTTCTACAGCTTTCATAGCGGTCACGGAAATTAGACTAAATTAATATTGGTCCGATGTTTCGCGATAACCTTGTCATAATAATCGTAGCACAGTAACAAATATATTGTTATTGTTGTAAGGCGTTTTATTTAGATGGGAGCACATGTAACATGGGGGCGAGAGTTACATGCTTGCTTTGACGTTCTCAATGTACCTAAGTTTTGTATCTTATAAAGATAAGACTAAGCGTAAGTCGGCTGCTGCCGCCCAACGAACTCACAACACAATATTTTCGAACGCACTTTTAGTATACAAAAAACGCAATATTGTTACTGTAAGTCCTTGGTATCTAACTCTTCGAGTGTATCAGCTGCTATATATGCCTGTATAAGAAAGTTTTCCGCTAATTTTTGTAATTTTGCCCTTTAGCGTTGTGGTTAGTTAAAATGGTGTCAGTAAAAATATTTTACGTTTTTGCTTCCGACAATCAATAATAATTGATATTCTTAGATTATTGTCGTGTCTCTCAAAATGCTTCGACACATTTAATATACTTAAATTGCGATTTTGTGTCCAAATGTACACATGCAGTTGCGTAACAATTCCAGTTTGCTGGCGGCCCACGGGAATATTACTGCATAACATGCAAAGTGAGACGTAGGCTTTACCGGTGAGCCAAAAATAGCGAGCCGTACTGCACTGCACTAAAAGTTTGTACTTGAACTGTTTTTTGCGTGCGCAGAGTGCATAAAGTCTGGTTTAAATTTTGATACAATACTTGTAGTTATTTTATATCGGCTCACTTAGAGACATTGCTGTCTCTTCAACCAGTTATAAGAGACAAAAGGCTCTTTTAGCAATTCAATCAGTCTGGTTTTCAAATCTCTCGGTTCTCTCTAAGGTATCTCTAGTAACATTCGGCAACAGCCGTGTTTCAGAAGCCTGCAATAAAGAAAATGTACAATAATCGCGATCATATTTATGGACAAGGTGCATTGGTTGTGTCCATGTTCAGACTAAGTACGCATTTGTCATACCGCTATGTACAATGCGCGTACATATTTACAGTAAGCGTCGATTTTTTTACATTTGTCTTTACAGCTAGTGTGACCTGGCAGATTCAAATGTTCGTACAATGGTTGTGACCGCATTTACACATGTGTAGTTAATTTCTTTGTGTATGACACGTAAGCTAAAGGTTCATTGTCATGCTGGGCAGTGTCACCTTTACGGGCTTCCCGTTTCCCGCGGGAAAAATTATTTTATATATATGTGTGTCTTGTATAAATAGACATACATAAATTGTTTTATTGCGTTCACCCGCCCAATTGATGGAAAATGTTTATTTGAAATGTAAAATTTTTCTGCATGGTCATTATTGACTAGTTTATAAGCCATAGGTCGCATTATATTTGTGTTTCGAAACTGCATTAACCTGGGAAACGGGAAACTCGGGAAAATTGGGAAACTGGAAAAAGTGAAAATCGAAACGGGAAACTGGAAAATGCTGAAACTACAAATTTAAGAAATGGGAAACTCGGGAAACGGGAAAGTATTTAGAAACTGCATAAAGTTGGGAAACTCAGGAAACTGGAAAGCTTGGGAAACGGGTATATAAATTAGGAAACTGCAAAATGTGGGAAACGGGAAAGTGTTTGGAAACTGCATCAAGTTAGGAAACGGGAAACTCAAGAAACGGGAAAATTAGGAAACTGGAAAATATGGGAAAGTGTTCGGAAACTGAATAAACTTGGGAAACGAGAAAGTGTTGGGAAACTGCATAAAGTTGGGAAACTGGAAACTCGGGAATGGAAAAAATTAGGAAACTGGAAAATGTGGGAAACGGGGAATTGTTTGGAAACTGCATAAAGTTGGAAAACGGGGAAGTGTTTGGAAACTGCATAAAGTTGGGAAACGGCAGTGTTTGGAAACTGCATAATGTTGGGAAAGGGGAAACTTAGGAAACTGGAATATATTGGAAACGGGAATCTTGGGAAAATGGAAAATGTGGGAAACGGGAAAGTGTTTGGAAACTACGTACAGTTTTGAAACGGCAAAAATTGGAAACTGGAAAATGTGGGAAACTCGGTAAATGGAAAAATTAGGAAACGGGAAAATGTGAAAAACAGGAAAATTTGGAAACTGAAAAATGTGGGAAATGGGAAAGTGTTTGGAAACTGCACAAAGTGGGGAAACGGGATAGTGTTTGGAAACTGCATAAAGTTGGGAAACGGGAAAATTTGGTAACTGGAAATGTGGGAAACAGGAAGGTGTTTGGAAACTGCATAAAGTTGGGAAACTGGAAAGTGTTTGCAAACTGCATAAAGTAGGAAAACGGGAAAATTTGGAAATTTCAAAAATGTGGGAAACGGGAAAGTGGAAACTGGATAAAGTTGGGAAAGTCTGGAAAATATAGGGAAACGGGAAAGTGTTTGGAAACTGCATAAAGTTGGAAAACGGGAAAGTGTTTGGAAACTGGTTAAGTTGGGAAGCGGCAAAATTTGGAAACTGGAAAGTGAAAGGAAACTGCATAAAGTTGAAAAACGGGAAAGTGTTTGGATACTGCATATAGTTGGGAAACGGGAAACTTGATAACTAATCGCAGTTTCCCGTTTCCAACTTTTTCTCAATTCCAGTTTCAACATTTTCCCGTTTCCCCAATATTTTTCGCAAAGACAAGATGTGGAAACGGGAATCCTGGGAAATAGGAAACTGAAATGTGTGTGTCTATTTATACAAGACACACGTATATAAAATATAATTTTCCTGTTGGAAACGGGAAGCCCCTAAAAGTGACATGGGCCGTCAGGCTTATGTTGATATACTAAAGAAGCTATTATTTTTAAGGATATAACGTCACGTCACCTAGCAGGAAACGTAGGAAAACATGGCTACGCGCTGTGTTATGCTGAAGGAGAAGTTCTGTGATGTCGCCAAATTCCTGCATTATTGCTGCAGTGAATGTATGATATCGTTTATAGAATTTTATACTCAGTAGGTCAATATGTTCTCATAGTTGCAAATTGCTGCATAATTAGTTTAAAAGATAGCACTGTATCAATGCTTCTCTGTGTAATCTGTATTTTTTGTATACGTTTTAAAAATACTCTATGATTTCCTATGACTGAGCGTTGTATAACTTGTTGCCAGGGTTTTTTTTGCGCAAATGCGCACTTTTTTTAGGTTTAGCGCAGTTCGCCTGAAATTTGCGCATAAATTTGCGCAGTAAAATTTTTGAGGAAAAATCCAAAATAACGGGCCAAAAATAATAAGAACCCCCCTATTTTTAGATTTTGTGGTCCTGAAAATCATTTTTAAAATACCAACACTATGTGTGCAAATGCGTGACGCATCGTCAGTGCCCTATAGTGTAACACAACACATCAACAACACTGAACAAAATGTCCACTGTCCACTGCATAGTGCATACCATATATTAAACAAGTGAAAGTAAAAACACAGTTTTTGGGTGAAAAATAATCGTATTGAAGGCAAAAAAGTGTAAAAAAATCCTAATAATATTGCGCAATCTCTGAAAATTTAGCGCAGTCCGGCTGAAATTTGCGCAGCCAAATGCGCACTCTGTAAAATGAAAAAAAACCCTGCTTGTTGCTTTGAAACAACATTGTGTTTCGCTAGGCGAATTTAGTCTTTTGTTCAGAGAATTTCTTACAGTTTTTCTAGTTTTTCATTGTTAGCCTGACAAAGACAAGTTTAAAGCTTTATGTTTGAACTTGGCAGTTTAACAGTTTGTTTAGGTTTGGTAAGGGTAGCTATCATACTAGGCTAATACTTAGATGGGAATCGGGCAAATTTTCATTTCTGCAATTTTGTTAGCATTATGACATAAAATGGGCTGAATTCTCTGACAGAGCTGTGTGTTCGGGAATAGTGTTAGGCCGACGTATCGCTGACCAACAAACTATCCGTAACAATTTTTTATGCGAAACAGCAAAGTAAGACGGTTAATGGACTAATTACTGGATGCAATTGGTAACGTTAAAACACTTGGCGTCGCAATATCCAATGACAATTCTGTGATTTACGCCATAAGACAATGAGCGAAAATTTTCAGCCTTTTTAATCTGTACTGCTTTAGTAATACATTGTGTAAGTGTGTGTAGTAATACATTATACTAATAAATCGCTATAACAAAGAGATACAAGCAAGAGCTGGTTTGTATGCAAGCCGCAGCATAATATGGATTATTGTCATAAAGGTTAAAACAAGACAGTGTATTGCTATTGCTGTTACGGGAATGTGTATGTAGCAGTGTAAAAATTGGCACTGTACCATTGTGCGCGACAATAAGGAATCTCCAACTTTTCAGTGGCGAGTCGTGTGTGCTAATGTCATAGACAACATGTTAGCGACATAAGCAGACAAGTGCAAAATATTGTAGGAAGACGCTTATCCCTACACGTACTGCTGCAGCAATATTCCTCTGGGTATTGTGGCAACGTTTTATAGAAACAATATCACATTCACTGTATTGAGTGATGTCTGTTTCTCTCGTAAAGCATCAAAAATCATACATGGTCTATAAACACGGTCAAATTTTGTTATTACTGAAACACGTCTTGCATGAAAATTGTCCCTACCGGATCTCCGAAAATGCCTCCACACCCGCAGGCTTATATGTTTACCTGTGTACGGCTTCTGCACATCTATAGTGAACAGCTGTGTAGCAGAGAGCTTTTGGCCCGTCACTTTTTGAATGTATAGACCGATCTGCACCGGAATCATATCGGGTTCAGCAAATATTGCGCTCTGGCTGAAGATTGAATCAGTCGAAAATCACACATCAGCACCTCTATATCGGCACCAGTAATCCGCATCTCTTTCTCAGGGCGGCGCCGACAGTCCCTTCTCCGAAGCTTCGCACTCCGCGCGGATAATGGAAAAATTGGTAAAAATCGCAGAAAAAGGTGGCAAAATTTTTGAATATCAAGAACCTAGAACCCGAGCCAACCGGCTGATGCTATTTCCCTCTGAACTTAAGGCCTTGAGCATGCTAGGTTAAAACTCTAGGATTCGATGGGCTGCAGCTCCAGATATGGTCTCCGGGTTTGTCCAAGTTTTATGAAGCATGGGCTTTTAGCATTTGACTTCGCGTCGGGTTTATTTTACTATTTTCAGTTTAACTAAGAAATGTGCCTTCCTAGCTAAAGACCTTTTATCTATTTGGGGTAGAGTGAAGTCTTTCCCACTACTATTAGACAGGTTTCGCTTTTATTTATTTCGTAAAACTATACCTGAACGAAAGTGGATGCTCACTGCTACGAACCCACATATTTGTTAGATTGATTGTTACAGCTGCAAACGTTTCAGTGTTGACACACTTGAACTCACGTATAGTAGGCTTTGAAACCTCTGGAGTTTAGTTTTACTCGGTCAATAAATTTTACGTCGGTTTCAGTTATTTGTTTGCTTAAGAACAATTGAGAGAGAAAATGAATTTGAACACTTATGGTAAGCTATCAAATGGCATTGCTTGCCAGCGGTATAACACAAGCCCAAAAACTCTGGCTGCACCAAAAGCTTATAGTGAGGGTTAGTGAGGCGGCAGGCGGGATTTCTACAGTATTCTCCAACTTCATGGGCAACGCGTATCCTTGCCAATACAACACATATCATGCGCTGTGTCCGCTTTATAGTTTAGAAACTGTGTCATAATAGCTATACAGCAATACACTATAGCACATAGCAATGACACAATAGCCAACCTGGAGGGGTGCAGCAATATCAAACTGGAGGGGACCAATATCACACTGGAGGAGGCACCAATATCAAACCGGAGGGGGCACCAATAACAATAATGAGCTTTTTGTAGCTGAGTTTTATTTCTAATGGCTAGCTGTTATAACCTTTTGTCTCTTACAGCCAGCTGTAATATAGAAAAATCTTTTACAGCCACCCATTAAATATTTTAAATTCTAATGGATAGCTATTAGAGACTTTTGTATTTAATTACTGCCTGTAAGAGACAAAAGTTTATAACAGCTAGCCATTAGAGATAATAATCTGTTATGGCTAGCTGCAAGAGATTTTAGTTTCTAATAGGTAGCTGTTAGAGATTATTGTATTTATTGGATATCTATATAAGACTAACGTCACTTGCAGCTATCTGTTAGAGATTTAAATATCAAACAAGCAGTCATTACAGACAAAAATCTCTAGCAACCGCTTGCAAGAAACGAATATATGATATAACCGTCCATTAGAGATTTTAGTTTCTTGCAAACGGGTGTTAAAGCCAAAACTGCCCAGTTTTTGCACTCATTATTCTGTGAAACCGGCAAATATACATATGCATACTTCGTTGAATAGAGTAAGCTATCGCATGCTGACATTATTCCATTTATCATCATACTTGAGCTTTTATTGTTGTCTGTAGTTTTTACATAATTATTTACTCATGAACATCAATATTTTTGAGTAAATTCTGCTGTAGCTTCTTTGCTGTTTGCAGTGCTAGATTAGGTTCTTTTCCATCACCCCCCCCCAACCCGCGTTTGCCCAAAAATGGTCAGATTCTAGAAATTTTGGTATTTTAACCTGATCATTCCAACCAAAAAATCGAATTTTTAAAAATATAAATTTTTTCTGGTCCCAAAGGTGCCCCCATTAGGAATCCAAGAAAATTTTCTTAAAAATTGGATTTTTATTTACCGGTTGAAGCGGCGTTAATCGAATGATGTTATTTTTAGCGAAGTCCAGTGATCGGATCCTAAGTTATGGTCAAAAGCTATCGGAGGCTGCGAGGCTCAGCAATTGAACACTTTTGACCATAACTTAGGATTCGGTTAACGGGCAGCGTTAAAATAACATCATTCGATTCAGCTCGTCAAGCCTCTTCGCACGGTAAGTAAAAATCCGATTTTTAAGAAACTAATTTTTTTGGGTTCCCAAGTCCCTTGGGACCCGAAAAAATTTAAAATTTTAAAAATTCGATTCTTGGTTGGAATGATCAGGGGAAGTCTCGAGGATTACAAAAATAGCAAAATTTCCAGAATCTGAATATTTTTGGGCAATAGAAAAGAACCCTAGATTAGCTTGGTTTTGTTGCAACCTGGGACTTTTCTGTTTATTATTTTGATAGGTGTAGCATCTTACCTCTGTCAAAATAGCTATTAGAAATATAGCACTAACGTTCATCATAACATATATAGTATTGCAGCGAAATTATACAATATATACGTGTATTTTGTAAGTATTGTAGAATATTACCACCACAAGTCGCGGAACCACAATTTTCCGATGTGCATATCCAACATGATAAATATATAACCAAACTTGTATATTTCAGTAATCTCTGATGTATTATTAATATATTATGATGCTACGAAAACTTCAACAATAACTTTGAAAAATATTATAGTTACAAAGTTCTCCCCAAATGTGTCACAATATCATCTTACATTTGTAAGTGATCTGACAGTGATAAATAAATAGTATTGACTCACGCCAGGTAAAGGCTAAATTTGTAAGAGCTTGGGTAGGGTTTTGAAGTTTTGCTGATAAATGCTTCATGTTACACAAATGCTAAACATCCATTACCACTGCTAGTTATAACAGTGCCAATAACCAACTTTGAAAAATATTATAGTTACAAAGTTCTCCCCAAATGTGTCACAATATCATCTTACATTGGTAAGTGATCTGATAGTGATAAATCAATAATATTGACTCACGCCAGGTAAAGGCTAAATTTGTAAGAGCTTGGGTAGAGTTTTAAAGTTTTGCTGATAATGCGTCGTTCACATTAAATTGCGTGCACCTACTGCACACGGTTACGCAAAGAACCGCAGTGTTCGTTACACTGCGGTTGCCGCTACATTGTAACTTCAATCTTATTTCTCGCTACAAGCTTCGTGCAACAGTTGGCACTTTATAACGACGCCTGTAGCGAGCATTGCATTTGACGTTACACGGCTTGTAACAACAATGTTGGAAAAAGCACGCCTAGTGTAACGTCAATAACGATTGCTGCACGATGGTGTAATGAGGACTAAGATTTTTGCACTGCAGCTGTAACAGAGATGCTAGTAGCTGCACAGCAGTGAAACAACAGCTGAGAAAAATGCACGCCAGATTTGTTACACAAACAGAGATTATTGAACGCTGGTGTAAACGAGCAGCTAAATTTTTTTATCAAAACAAAGGTAGCTGCAGCATGCGTAACAGAAACCGATGATGTAACTGGAAATGCAGCGTATTAAAAACCAAGGTATCTGCACCATGCGTAATAGAAACCGAAGGTGATATAACTAGAAAACAGACTGCTGGACTGCGACTGTATAAAATCAGGCTTGGATGTCCATTAATGTTGTTAAGTGTTTCTGTACCAGATTTATAGAATGTGATTTTGATGGTTTATCATAACTACGTAAAAGTAGAGGAAGGGTCAACCCCGATTGCACAGCGAACGGTATTACTGTGAGAAAACGACGTTTGTAGTCTCATATATGTTCATTCAAACGAATCAAGTCGTCATTTTTGCAAGCAAAAACACATCGGCGAACACATACTATTTTAGTTTATTCCGCAATAAAATGGTCGACCATAAACTACAGCTTTATAGCAATACTAAATTCAGTATATAAATAATCACTTTCAAAATTGAATGCACAACGTTTATGTGGCAAAACGATATAAATAGGCAGATATCGTATTACAGCTATTAGGCTTCGTTGCACTCAATTTACGGTTGTCCAATCCGAGATTTTGACCATAACGCTCATAGGGGTAGGGGTTAACCCCTCCCGATGCGTCGAGCTTGCTACCTATCACCGCCTATCGGCTGACTCCCTTGGAGGCCGACGGGCCACCCTCCACCCAAGGATCCGACTACTACCCTGTTAGCTAAGAGTTCTGCGGTGACAGGGGGTCGGCGTAACTGTCTGTAGGTAGCCCATTTCTCGCGGGGAGGCGGCCCGGACCGCGGAAAATCCCACCCACGGTATGGATGTTGAGGAATATGAAACGCGATTCAACAGCTAACAGCTAACCACTTCTAAATCATGCACGCTTGACGTCTGGGGTAACAGGGTAGTAGTCGGATCCTTGGGTGGAGGGTGGCCCGTCGGCCTCCAAGGGAGTCAGCCGATAGGCGGTGATAGGTAGCAAGCTCGACGCATCGGGAGGGGTTAACCCCTACCCCTATGAGCATTATGGTCAAAATCTCGGATTGGACAACCGTAAATTGAGTGCAACGAAGCCTAATAGCTGTAATACGATATCTGCCTATTTATATCGTTTTGCCACATAAACGTTGTGCATTCAATTTTGAAAGTGATTATTTATATACTGAATTTAGTATTGCTATAAAGCTGTAGTTTATGGTCGACCATTTTATTGCGGAATAAACTAAAATAGTATGTGTTCGCCGATGTGTTTTTGCTTGCAAAAATGACGACTTGATTCGTTTGAATGAACATATATGAGACTACAAACGTCGTTTTCTCACAGTAATACCGTTCGCTGTGCAATCGGGGTTGACCCTTCCTCTACTTTTACGTAGTTATGATAAACCATCAAAATCACATTCTATAAATCTGGTACAGAAACTCTTAACAACATTAATGGACATCCAAGCCTGATTTTATACAGTCGCAGTCCAGCAGTCTGTTTTCTAGTTATATCACCTTCGGTTTCTATTACGCATGGTGCAGATACCTTGGTTTTTAATACGCTGCATTTCCAGTTACATCATCGGTTTCTGTTACGCATGCTGCAGCTACCTTTGTTTTGATAAAAAAATTTAGCTGCTCGTTTACACCAGCGTTCAATAATCTCTGTTTGTGTAACAAATCTGGCGTGCATTTTTCTCAGCTGTTGTTTCACTGCTGTGCAGCTACTAGCATCTCTGTTACAGCTGCAGTGCAAAAATCTTAGTCCTCATTACACCATCGTGCAGCAATCGTTATTGACGTTACACTAGGCGTGCTTTTTCCAACATTGTTGTTACAAGCCGTGTAACGTCAAATGCAATGCTCGCTACAGGCGTCGTTATAAAGTGCCAACTGTTGCACGAAGCTTGTAGCGAGAAATAAGATTGAAGTTACAATGTAGCGGCAACCGCAGTGTAACGAACACTGCGGTTCTTTGCGTAACCGTGTGCAGTAGGTGCACGCAATTTAATGTGAACGACGCATAACTGCTTCATGTTTCACAAATGCCAAACATCCATTACCAGTGCTAGTTATAATAGAGCCAACAACCAGTATTTTGTGGTCTATCAAATTTTTTTTAAATATACTCATCAACCAATTTCATGAACCTTACTAAATCGTACAGTAACGCAAACGGAGCAACGCGAAAACGCAGAAACACTAAGTTACCCTATCTGGAAGTGTGACCTTTCTGTGATCTTTTAAAAATTAAACTATTTGTTCTTTGTAAGAAGAATGTCCCAGCAGTGAAAAATTAAACCAGTCCTATGCATATAAATTTATGGAAAATTGTAATTGTTCACCTAAAAGTATTGAATGTTTCACCCATAATTTTAATATTTCCACTAAAATTGCCGATTTGTTTACCCAAAATATAATTTACCGAAGTAATAATAAATCACGCGGCTGCACATTAGAGTTTATGCAAAAAAGTAATTACAAATGTTCTTCAGCTGCAGGGAAGTAGTTGGTTCTGTATCCAGGGTTTTAAATGTTAAACTTGATGTTGATTAGGTTTACAGCCATGGTGATTCTTAGCGATTAGTTTATTATCTTGGCTTAACCACATTTTATTTTAGTGGTATCTCGAAAATATTTCGCGAAATTCTAATATATATAAATTTTTTTGCTACTAAGTTCATTTTGGTTTCTATTCTGTTGCACTACTTGTTAGGATTTGTTTCTAATAAGTTGCAAATAAGTCGTACAGGTCGAATTTCGCGAATGATATTGTAATACTGTAACAGCCCGAGATTTTTAGGATTCTAACTGGATATATAAGAAGGAGAAAATATCCAATTTTAGGTCAAAACAAGGGGCAAAATGTTTTGGGACGGGCGATCGGATACCGGTGGAGCGTGACCTGAATACTATGTTGCATATTATCATTTATCGTTGTCATAAAATAAAATGTATTATGGATGTATTTTGTCGTATCGTCACGCTCCACCACGGGGTGATTTTGGCACCAAAATGGAACAATCGTAATAATACTCATGGTGTCCGGTCGGCCCCAAATGGATTTAATGATTGCATAAAATGTATTGCTATAATGTACCATGTATTACGGAAAGTGGTTGCGCATTCGGATGGGCCGGGGACATGGGGACGAAATTTCGACGACTTCACTTTCAACATCACCGAGTCGGTGCCCCAAGGTCGATCCCAGTGCGCGGCCACGGTAACACTATAATCTTGTTGTTATTAATACTAGTTGCTATTTTATTCGCGGGATTGTGAAAGGTATTTCTCGTACTGCGTGTCAGGATGGGTCGGGGCATGGTGCAGAGCCTTTATCAAAGTGTAAATGGCAAGCTTTGTTACATTTCGGATCTCGAGGACCTGTTCTGACATGCAGTTACGGCTTAATCGAATCGCAGAGTAAAAGGTATCACACAATTTAATAGGAGAGAAACTGGACTCATTTGTAGGAACCTCATTTTCAGGGAGTACGTTAAAAGTTAAAATTTTTCTATTTTCAGGCAGCCAAGGCCAGGTGGGCCTAACTAATTGTCATAATGGACCTATAAGGTTTATAAATTGCGGGTTAGTGTCGATTTATCTCTTACCTATAAGTATCCAGGAACCCCCAACTAAGCGTTTAAACACCCATTTTTCAAAGTCTCTGAACTCAACCAAAATTACCAAAACTCCCCAAATTTTTAAGCTCAACCCCTCCAAAGTATCTCATCCTAACTGTCTAACCGAAAACCGGGGCCACCTAACTTAACCGGTCCGAGCAGGACCTCGATAACCCGCCCGAGACACCAAAATCTTCTGTTTCTAGCTCACGAAACGGCCTCTAATGCGGCGTTCACGTTATAATGTCCCGGCTGTTTGGAACTTTTGACCCCCTGTAGTCGCGACCCTACCGTATAGACAGTCATGGTGACACCCATACTGTATATCAAATGCCGAGGGTGTACGACACACCCTTAGCTACTAAATTTTTTCTAGACAGTGTCGTACACACCCTTAGCTACCGATTTGGCGCGAATTAACTATAACGGACACCGTCTGTAGCTAATGCGGTTTATTAGTCAACTGTCCTGTGGAGTTTTTCCTAAATTCTCGATATTTGTATCTAGCCCATATGAACATTGCTCAAATAATTCCGAACACTGTCAATAAAACTGCCAGAAGACACGGTGTGCTTGACACTGTCGGTAAGCGGTAATACGCGTAACTAGCTATCGTTGAAAAAATTTATTAAAAACATGGGGGTGTCTAAGACACCCTGTTGTCAACAGTGTGTCTGACACTGTGTGGGGTACATAGGTTACAAACGTTGGGGACATTATAACGTGAACGCCGCATAATAGGCCACCTATATGAGCTGCATTAAATTTAATATTTTTATCAGTAGGCGACCAGCCAGGGCATGATCCTGGTCCCGCCCCCGGCCGCCTACTGCTCTCCGTTGGCTCGCAATCAGCAGGAACGCGTCCAAATTTTGATACATTTCGGGCGTCCTGAGCGCTCGTATAAAGTTCCTCTCAGAAAATTTCTCGCCGACCAGGGCGAGGTTTAGCGGTCGCTGGCACGGCTCGGCCAAGTTGTGTTGTTGCTATAACCGATTTATTGCATTGGCGAGTGTCCACTGCGGCCGTCATTGATATTGTTTAATTGCTGCAGCTTGTCGGTTTTGGCTTATACACATATGTCTATTTTTGTGTGTTGTTGACCATCATATAGAAAGGAATTTTAAATTTTGCGCTTTTGAAATTTACAAAAGGGGTCTAGTGAGGAAGAGGGGTAGGAGTTTAGTATAAAAAGAAATGGCCTGCGCAGCGTCGGGACCAGTCGAGTGGTGAGGCCCAAGAGTCGGCAGTTTTGTTGCTCGTGGCGGTTGTCGCCCGGGCATTTTATTTAATTCATATTTTCGCTTTGAGTTTGGCTTTCTCTTTTTGGCTTTTGAGTTTTGCCCAGGAGGCTCCTACTGTGTAGCACAGGGTGGAGGTCCTTCTGGGGCGTTTTCCATGCTTTTCAAAATTTCACGAGCGCGAACTGCCTTTGCGGGTGCTGGCGCGTCCGACGGATGCCCCGCGCACCCGTAAATGCAGCTCCACCAGTTTCACGAAAATTGCACGCTAAATTGTACTCCAAATCTGAGCTCTCGACTGGTTCCCCGCTCGCCGGGTCGCCATTTTGTTTTAGACCCGGGGGGCGAATTTTAGTGATGTGAAAGGGTCAAGTGGAATAAGAAGTACACACCGGAAGGGGGGAGGACACAGGGACACGGGAGGGGTAAGGCGTTTAGAGCAAGGTTTTGCGGCAAGAGAGTACGGGACAGAAATGGTATAAGCGTGTTGACCTGGAGGCAGCCGTTAAGGCAGATAAGAATTGAGCATAAGTACAAGTGAGCGCTAGGCTGCCCCCATCAAAACTCGAGCATTTGGACCCTGAACCTTTCGTTTAACGAGTCCACGATTAAGCTGTTTCAAAACTAGTCTTCCAGGCCGTTTAGACACGGTAGAAGACTTTGGTAATTTACATCAATCACTTTAGGACCCCGCCACAAATTGGCGTTATAAGACATTTCTAATCTTTCGAACGACCTTCAAAATACAATGGAGCCTGTTTCGACGCGTGCTCCATCCGTGCTCGCTTTCGAAGGCGTAGCTTGAGTCGAGTCTAAGTCATAAGAAAATCTACAAGAACCGCTCCAGGTCACACGACTTAAAAACCCAGTATTGGGGAAGGAGAGAGAGAGAGAGAGGTCCGCTCGGGACGGATGCAGTCACTTGCACGCGTGGAGCATTTTGAAAGAAATTAAGAACGGAACCCCTGACGCTAGCCCCAGAAATTCGAGCTTCCACTCTGAGATTTGTTTTTGTTTCAATCAAAATTCTATCGTCCAACCCAAAATACAGACGGGTCTTAGGCCGTTTAGACACGGTAGAGCACTCCGTCACGCAATTTTAACAATGCAACAACCATCGATGGGTCCATGCGGTTGCCCCATAGGGAGCGACCTATCAGAACCTTTCGTACGTTGTTTTCCCCACTTCTCTCGGTTTTGCAAATCCCCTATTCCAACCATGCAGGGGTATCCGAAGCGTTTTCAAACTTAAAACCATCACTGCCGTCTTTTGGGTTCTCAAACTAAGAAATTCGTCGAGGGCGCAGCAGCGTGCGCTCTACCCACGCTTGCAAATGACTGTGGACCTCCGTTTAAATCAAAGGTATTTGGAGGAGCTCATCACAGATTAGGAAATGAGACGGATTCAGCTGCAACGCACAACTAAGTCAAACTTTTAGGACATTCTTGGGCTCGCACCCATTAGTCGAGCGACGACCCTGAGAAGACTACAAAGTAATTGTTTCCCCAAACTTTTCTATGGAAGAAATTCATCAGGGTGGACCCATAAACCGTTTAGACACGGTGGGTTTTGGTGTAGCGCCATGTTTTCATGTCAAAATCATTACAAGGCAGACAAAATTCGGGAGACGCGGCAGCGCATCCCTCTTTTGATGACGACCCGCATTTTAAGCTGACCCTGGCGCACGCAGAGTGTGATGACCAACTTTCATTACAAGTAATCAGCAGCTGACGTCCGGCCTCAAGACAATGTACGAGATGGAGTACAAAGTGAAAAGCGGTCAATGATAGGAGAGTGTCCAATGCTCAGAGTTTTCATAGGCGAAGTCCCCAACGGTCGGCAAGGAAAGTTCATTAATGCGTCCGGTCAGGCGGGTAAGACGGACCACAGGGTACAAAAGGTGGGCGCAAGCAGAATCGATTTTTACGTGGGATTTAACCAGGATTCACATCACCGTAAGGCTAAATTTTAAAATTTACGTAGTCCCGAAATTCGTGGTTAGGCCGCTCGGCAGTTGGCGCACGGCTTTACTCGCATTTACTCGCACTAGGTAGGAACAGTGGGGATTGAGCCCCAGGTGTTCCCTCAAGATACCGGTTCGGCAAGGAACCTCCAGTAGAACCAACCAAAAGTGGTGGTGCAGCTGGGATCCCTTAGGGCCAGAACTGGTTCTAGTACAATACTAGGTGTTTGAAAAAACGATACAGTGCACATAGTATTAAGAAAACAAAGCAAGAATGTGTCAAATTAATTCAATACTAAATGTATGTAATCCTAGTAACAAGAGCGGTGCTGTATATAATTTTTCTCTGTTGACCTCAGGCCAAAAATTCCTATATGCCACAAAATACGACTATTTTGATAAGGTTTCTACGACTGAACGTGAAATTTTGTGTTCTATTGAGGGCGTGCTGCTTTCTTTGACAACCATGTTTTTATGCTCCAGTGTTAAACGTTGTTTTGTACAAGATTCAGAAACCTTAAATCTGCTATTCCAAATTGCATGAACCCCATTTATAAGGAATTATAGGTTGCAGTTGCTAATTTCTCCGGAATATTTACGATTTCACATGCATGCAGGATCAATCTGACTAATATCTGTATCAATAGTGGTGGGAATTGATTTCCCACCCACATAACAAAGAGCGGCTAATTTAGGGAAGTTTTTGTAGACATGTTGTAAACTTCTATAATTCTGTGGCCTTAATTGTCGCCCGTATAGTATGCATTGTCCGACTTGATTAAATAATGATTGTTCCTTTATCGGCTGTTTGTAGACCTCAGCTTGCGCAATAAATATTTCGATACAACAAAAACCAGAGCAATCATGCTGCAATGCACAGTCTAACCAGGGTGTCTTGTTTCGGTATATTATTCGGCACCGTCGTATGTGCACTATACTGTGAATTTTATGTATGTTCTAATGCTTGAAATTATGATTTGTCACCATCTATTCTATCTACGACGAGATAGCAACCATTTATCGTCTCGCAGGGATTTTTTGCCTTTTTAATGTTTTCTTCCTAGACGCAGTAAACGCCTACCAGTCGTGTATGCTGATCTTGTTTTGAAATTCTTTTCAAGAAATTGTCACGCTATGGAAAAAAACCCCACTCATTCTGCACTACGTAGGATCTGGAGTGCCATAACGATAATTTAGAAAACCTCTCGGTGTATAGATTTAGGATCGATCGGAGGAACGTCAAGTTCCTTTACAATTTTCAGAGTGATTGCTTGACTTCTAAGGCTCTTCAAAAAATCGGTCAGCAATAAATACGATCCTGCAGCACATTGCGAATTTATTTAGTAATTAGTTATTGACGAATGACTATAGGCATAACGTAGACCGAAAAAAATTATTACCATTCTCGCTCTTACTGCGGCAATGCTACGCTCTATCACATTATCTATCCCCGGGCCGCATGAATGACTATTGTTTTCGATTTATCAATAATTATGTTCTACACCAAAATATAATGCCTCAGTTACAAAAGCAAAGGTACCGCAACGCCCATTTCTAGGCTGGATTGAAATCCATTTTTGTCTATAAAGTTTTAATCGCTGAAGTTCCGAATAAAAATTTTCATGGCACAACTTTCATTCAAGTTTTCAGCAAATTTCAGTTCCTTTCCAATGAAATGACTTGAGCCGATATTAAGTTTATGTTCATGTTGGAGTTCTGTGAACCAGAAAATGTCTGAACAAAATTTGATAAGTTTTGGGAATTTTTCATTATCCCAGGTTTGGATTGTGACAAGCGCTATAAAGATGCTTGTAGATTTTAGCAAATCAATAGCACTGTAGGCAAGAAGGATTTTGCAATTCTGTCAGGAAATCTTTGTTTAGTAGGCAGATGAGATTGATGTTGTGTGTACCGCACATTGTCAAGATCGGTCACATCAATTTAGAATGTAGAATCTTGAGTAGTTTCTTGCAGACTGGAGAAACCTACAGTTTTAAGATTTTGCCGAATGCTATATGCTCCTGCGATACGAGAAGGAGGCTGAAGAGCTGGGCGAGATTTACGTTTCCCCAGCGGAATTACAACTTCGCAGCATTGCCCTGCAACGCCAACTCCCGCTCAGCGCGCGACGTTGGCACATGTCGTACCGGGCGCATCTGCTACGACCCATCCTGCTTGCTAAATTCAGCATTGATGAATATGCTGAGGAATTGGAGAAGACCGGCAGCCGGCAACTCCTCAACGATTCCTGGGACAATTTCTGGGGCACGGGCATGCCTCCGGCTCAATGCAGCTGTTACCGAACAGTATGCCACAATGTCACCGGCCGATTGCTCGAAGAGATCCGGGCCTTCAACCGTGATGGCTTCGTTCGATGGCCCCGAGTCATTATCGTTGGCGACGAGCTGGCCCTGCCACTCGTTGAAGTGGCAGACGAACGTAATTGGCTCGTCTTGGCATACCCGGCGATGACAATGGTGGCACTACTACAGTGGGCCAATGCACTATTGACGCCGCAAACGGACTGCATCTTCGTCCTGGGCGGCTATGACGACGTATGGCTGGAGGCGCGGAAGGCATTCTCGCCAGGTGCCTATTTCAAACGCGTTAAGCGACACCTGGGAGTACTGGATCGGCGCGCCCCGGGAAGACGCCGCCATCTACGTTGCGTCGCCTCCCCCATACTGGGACGCCAATAACTACACGGGCGATACCTGGGGAGGGCAATTCCGCACACGTAAGACGGAGCTTACCCTCAGCCACCAGTCGCTCCGCAGTGTGATTATGCCGCGATGGCCAGCGCCGCTGATGGAACCCGAAACCTGGGACGCGGTCGGACCGTTCAACCAGGGGGAGGACCGGCGACGTTGGAACAAACCAGTCGTGGCTCCAGCGTTTCATCACGAATTGGTCGCTTGGGCGGAACAAAATCTCCAAAGCGCAGACATTATCCGGCGGCTCATGGAGCGACCACCGCCAAAAGAAGAATACTATGACTATTCTGATGATAATGAGTCGAATACGTAAAGAGGGGGGGAAAGGCAGGTATATGCAAGGAATTATTGGGGCAGATTAGAAGGTCGGGAGCGGGGAAGAGACTAAAATTTTAAATCATCCGGAGATGATAGAAACTCGAGCCACCACACAGAACAAACTTACCAAAGCAGGCATACAGGGTTAGGAATGCATAGAGGAGCACACATAACACGGAGCGCTGCGACAAATAAATAATTGACAAGCATACTTATTTAAATTCCCTTTACAGATGAGCACCAGCAACATCGACGTAACGGCAAAACGTCAATCCGGCGGACGATTACCAACGGTCGGACCGTACGCTTCGCCGGAAAACGCCTCGTTCCAACTCCCAACAATCCCAGTCTACCAGGTAGACCAGAACAAACCTTATGCCGCATTCCTCTCGCATGGCACGGACTGGCCCGAGCTGTCGAACATGCACGAGACGCCAGTGCCGTTCAGCAACGATGGCGTCCTTGCCAACTCCGTAGAGCGGCATTACCACGTCCAGGTGCTGGCACTTCTGGAGCACCATGACGCCGCTCGAGAACTCATCGCATCCACCGACACACCCCTACAGATCAAATCCCGGGCGCGAGTGCTTAAGGATGAACTAATCGACTACGTCACTAGCGCCCGCCTTAAACCGCTATTGGAGCACATCATGCGCCCAATCTTACTAAAGAAATTCACCAACCCGGAGTATGCGCATGTCCTCCAGCTCACCGAGGATCGGCAACTGCTTGAAGCCTCAACGGACTCTTTCTGGGGTGTCGGACGCTCCAGTCAGCAATTACAAAACAAAGAGGCACCAGGACGCTGCCATAATATCATGGGACGCCTGCTCGAAGAGGTGCGTGAATTCCGCGCCACCGGCAACGTGCGGTGGCCCCGAAAAGTCATCCTGGGGGATGCATTGGCCTTACCACTGCTGGAAATGGCCGATGACAACAAATGGCTGGTTAACGGATGGCCGGACACCAGCCTGGCGCGACTAGTCCAAGCCGCCAATGCCGTTGTCACGCCACAACTTAACTTCATTATCCTGCTAGGTGGCTACAACTACATCCACAGGAAAGCGCCTCTGGAGCAGCTCCATGCAATAAACCCCAACGCGGCTTTTAAGAAAGTCAAACGTCACTTAGGAGTGCTATCGAAGCGAGTGTCGCCGACAACAACGATAGTTATGACACCTCCTATTCCACGTTGGGTCGCCACAAATCAGGACGCGGCGTCCTGGACGGCCGAGCTAAAACAAATCTTAATCAACCATCGCCAGCGCTACAACACACTCCATAATGTGTACATTCCGACCTGGCCTGTTGCGTTCAATACACCTGACGCATGGGAACGGGACGAGCCACACATGGAGTAGGGCGAGCGGCCGCAGTTCCGCCAGCCGATGGTATGCAACTACTGCCGTCGCATCCTACGCGAGTGGGTAAGCCATCTGGTTCGCGACGCTGAATTAAAACGCTTGGCACCCTGAGCGATTGCGAGCGTGAATGCGTAACGTTGGTAGCTAACGCGAGCGAGGAACAAAATAAGAGCAGGAAAGGAAACAAGATCAATTGGCACGATTTGCTGGGAGAGGCATTGAAAGAGGTAACTAGGAACATGAAGCGCGTCTAGGTAACAGCAGTGAGAAGTGCCTGAGGCAGCAATTTAAAATACTATCTACGAGCAATGCAGGTAACTGAACTAGGTAGGCATAATTGGTACGACTTGGTGGGTTAGGAAATCTTCCAAGCAAAAGGACAAACTTTAAATAGAATACTCAACATGGCAAGCACCAAGGACCAACTTTTGAAGATATTAAGATAAATCAAACGGGCAGACCAGCCCCCAGCTTGTAACTGGAAATTTCTTAAAATAATCCCTGGGTCAGGGCATAACCGGCAGCCGGGTCCTTTCTTAGGGCGAACCAAATCAAATTGATCGGAGGTACGTGCTAAGGTGTATATAATGTATGTATAGGTGCTTCAGTAATAACATATGCGTGTATACTTATAACGTTTAGAACGTTGGGCAAATATAAAATGGAAAAAAGAGAGATACATTTTCGAAACATCAACACATCAAACTTAAACTCAGAATATTATAAACCATAAGGGGAAACTTCCAAAAATACCGAAAATAAAGGGAGAAGGGACGCGTTTGTGGTGATAACCAAACAAGTTGAACGTCCTTCTACCATCGTTTTAACAAAACTTCTAACAAATTTTTGGAAAATTACTCGAAACTTAGTACAATTTTAGGCCCAAACGGGCTAAATTTTTCAAATTTCACGTTCAAACGGACCAATTTTTCAAATCGCGCATTAGTCTTACTTAATTTACACCAAGGGCTGTACATCACATGAGATTAATCATGCAAAATTTTCGCTTTCTTTCTCATATCTCAACAAATCGAACTTTCTACCATAAGTAAGGAGTCTATAAAATCCAAAAATTTTAAGAGATGTAACAGCCCGAGATTTTTAGGATTCTAACTGGATATATAAGAAGGAGAAAATATCCAATTTTAGGTCAAAACAAGGGGCAAAATGTTTTGGGACGGGCGATCGGATACCGGTGGAGCGTGACCTGAATACTATGTTGCATATTATCATTTATCGTTGTCATAAAATAAAATGTATTATGGATGTATTTTGTCGTATCGTCACGCTCCACCCGCCCGACGTGCACGGGGTGATTTTGGCACCAAAAATGGAACAATCGTAATAATACTCATGGTGTCCGGTCGGCCCCAAATGGATTTAATGATTGCATAAAATGTATTGCTATAATGTACCATGTATTACGGAAAGTGGTTGCGCATTCGGATGGGCCGGGGACATGGGGACGAAATTTTGACGACTTCACTTTCAACATCACCGAGTCGGTGCCCCAAGGTCGATCCCAGTGCTCGGCCACGGTAACACTATAATCTTGTTGTTATTAATACTAGTTGCTATTTTATTCGCGGGATTGTGAAAGGTATTTCGCGTACTGCGTGTCAGGATGGGTCGGGGCATGGTGCAGATCCTTTATCAAAGTGTAAATGGCAAGCTTTGTTACATTTCGGATCTCGAGGACCTGTTCTGACATGCAGTTACGGCTTAATCTAATCGCAGAGTAATCAGCAGGAACGCGTCCAAATTTTGATACATTTCGGGCTCCCTGAGCGCTCGTATAAAGTTCCTCTCAGAAAATTTCTCGCCGACCAGGGCGAGGTTTAGCGGTCGCTGGCACGGCTCGGCGAAGTTGTGTTGTTGCTATAACCGATTTATTGCATTGGCGAGTGTCCACTGCGGCCGTCATTGATATTGTTTAATTGCTGCAGCTTGTCGGTGTTGGCTTATACACATATGTCTATTTTTGTGTGTTGTTGACCATCATATAGAAAGGAATTTTAAATTTTGCGCTTTTGAAATTTACAAAAGGGGTCTAGTGAGGAAGGGGGGTAGGAGTTTAGTATAAAAAGAAATGGCCTGGCGCAGCGTCGGGACCAGTCGAGTGGTGAGGCCGCAGAGTCGGCAGTTTTGTTTCTGGTGGCGGTTGTCGCCCGGGCATTTTATTTAATTCATATTTTCGGTTTGAGTTTGGCTTTCTCTTTTTGGCTCTTGAGTTTTGCCCAGGAGGCTCCTACTGTGTAACACAGGGTTTTCCATGCTTTTCAAAATTTCACGAGCGCGAACTGCCTTTGCGGGTGCTGGCGCGTCCGACGGATGCCCCGCGCACCCGTAAATGCAGCTCCACCAGTTTCACGAAAATTGCACGCTAAATTGTACTCCAAATCTGAGCTCTCGACTGGTTCCCCGCTCGCCGGGTCGCCATTTTGTTTTAGACCCGGGGGGCGAATTTTAGTGATGTGAAAGGGTCAAGTGGAATAAGAAGTACACACCGGAAGGGGGGGATGACACAGGGACACGGGAGGGGTAAGGCGTTTAGAGCAAGGTTTTGCGGCAAGAGAGTACGCGACAGAAATGGTATAAGCGTGTTGACCTGGAGGCAGCCGTTAAGGCAGATAAGAATTGAGCATAAGTACAAGTTAGCGCTAGGCTGCCCCCATCAAAACTCGAGCATTTGGACCCTGAGCCTTTCGTTTAACGAGTCCACGATTAAGCTGTTTCAAAACTAGTGTTCCAGGCCGTTTAGACACGGTAGAAGACTTTGGTAATTTACATCAATCACTTTAGGACCCCGCCACAAATTGGCGTTATAAGACATTTCTAATCTTTCGAACGACCTTCAAAATACAATGGAGCCTGTTTCGACGCGTGCTCCATCCGTGCTCGCTTTCGAAGTCGTAGCTTGAGTCGAGTCTAAGTCATAAGAAAATCTACAAGAACCGCTCCAGGTCAAACGACTTAAAGACCCAGTATTGGGGAAGGAGAGAGAGAGGTCCGCTCGGACGGACGCAGTCACTTGCACGCGTGGAGCATTTTGAAAGAAATTAAGAACGGAACCCCTGACGCTAGCCCCAGAAATTCGAGCTTCCACTCTGAGATTTGTTTTTGTTTCAATGAAAATTGTATCGTCCAACCCAAAATACAAATGGGTCTCAGGCCGTTTAGACACGGTAGAGCACTCCGTCACGCAATTTTAACAATGCAACAACCATCGATGGGTCCATGCGGTTGCCCCATAGGGAGCGACGTATCAGGACCTTTCGTGCGTTGTTTTCCCCTCTTCTCTCGGTTTTGCAAATCCTCTATTCCAACCATGCAGGGGTATCCGAAGCGTTTCTAAACTTAAAACCATCACTGCCGTCTTTTGGGTTCTCAAACTAAGAAATTCGTCGAGGGCGCAGCAGCGTGCGCTCTACCCACGCTTGCAAATGACTGTGGAACTCCGTTTAAATCAAAGGTATTTGGAGGAGCTCATCACAGATTAGGAAATGAGACGGAGTCAGCTGCAACGCACGACTAAGTCAAAGTTTCAGGAAATACTTGGGCTCGCACCCATTAGTCGAGCGACGACCCTGAGAAGACTACAAAGTAATTATTTCCCCATACTTTTCTATGGAAGAAATTCATCAGCCCGGACCCATAAACCGTTTAGACACGGTGGGTTTTGGTGTAGCGCCATGTTTTCATGTCAAAATCATCAATTCAAAAAATCATTACAAGGCAGACAAAATTCGGGAGACGCGGCAGCGCATCCCTCTTTTGATGACGACCCGCATTTTAAGCTGACCCTGGCGCACGCAGAGTGTGATGACCAACTTTCATTACAAGTAACCAGCAGCTGACGTCCGGCCTCAAGACAATGTACGAGATGGAGTACAAAGTGAAAAGCGGTCAATGATAGGAGAGTGTCCAATGCTCAGAGTTTTCATAGGCGAAGTCCCCAACGGTCGGCAAGGAAAGTTCATTAATGCGTCCGGTCAGGCGGGTAAGACGGACCACAGGGTACAAAAGGTGGGCGCAAGCAGAATCGATTTTTACGTGGGATTTAACCAGGATTCACATCACCTAAGGCTAAATTTTAAAATTTACGTAGTCCCGAAATTCGTGGTTAGGCCGCTCGGCAGTTGGCGCACGGCTTTACTCGCATTTACTCGCACTAGGTAGGAACAGTGGGGATTGAGCCCCAGGTGTTCCCTCAAGATACCGGTTCGGCAAGGAACCTCCAGTAGAACCAACCAAAAGTGGTGGTGCAGCTGGGATCCCTTAGGGCCAGAACTGGTTCTAGTACAATACTAGGTGTTTGAAAAAACGATACAGTGCACATAGTATTAAGAAAACAAAGCAAGAATGTGTCAAATTAATTCAATACTAAATGTATGTAATCCTAGTAACAAGAGCGGTGCTGTATATAATTTTTCTCTGTTGACCTCAGGCCAAAAATTCCTATATGCCACAAAATACGACTATTTTGATAAGGTTTCTACGACTGAACGTGAAATTTTGTGTTCTATTGAGGGCGTGCTGCTTTCTTTGACAACCATGTTTTTATGCTCCAGTGTTAAACGTTGTTTTGTACAAGATTCAGAAACCTTAAATCTGCTATTCCAAATTGCATGAACCCCATTTATAAGGAATTATAGGTTGCAGTTGCTAATTTCTCCGGAATATTTACGATTTCACATGCATGCAGGATCAATCTGACTAATATCTGTATCAATAGTGGTGGGAATTGATTTCCCACCCACATAACAAAGAGCGGCTAATTTAGGGAAGTTTTTGTAGACATGTTGTAAACTTCTATAATTCTGTGGCCTTAATTGTCGCCCGTATAGTATGCATTGTCCGACTTGATTAAATAATGATTGTTCCTTTATCGGCTGTTTGTAGACCTCAGCTTGCGCAATAAATATTTCGATACAACAAAAACCAGAGCAATCATGCTGCAATGCACAGTCTAACCAGGGTGTCTTGTTTCGGTATATTATTCGGCACCGTCGTATGTGCACTATACTGTGAATTTTATGTATGTTCTAATGCTTGAAATTATGATTTGTCACCATCTATTCTATCTACGACGAGATAGCAACCATTTATCGTCTCGCAGGGATTTTTTGCCTTTTTAATGTTTTCTTCCTAGACGCAGTAAACGCCTACCAGTCGTGTATGCTGATCTTGTTTTGAAATTCTTTTCAAGAAATTGTCACGCTATGGAAAAAAACCCCACTCATTCTGCACTACGTAGGATCTGGAGTGCCATAACGATAATTTAGAAAACCTCTCGGTGTATAGATTTAGGATCGATCGGAGGAACGTCAAGTTCCTTTACAATTTTCAGAGTGATTGCTTGACTTCTAAGGCTCTTCAAAAAATCGGTCAGCAATAAATACGATCCTGCAGCACATTGCGAATTTATTTAGTAATTAGTTATTGACGAATGACTATAGGCATAACGTAGACCGAAAAAAATTATTACCATTCTCGCTCTTACTGCGGCAATGCTACGCTCTATCACATTATCTATCCCCGGGCCGCATGAATGACTATTGTTTTCGATTTATCAATAATTATGTTCTACACCAAAATATAATGCCTCAGTTACAAAAGCAAAGGTACCGCAACGCCCATTTCTAGGCTGGATTGAAATCCATTTTTGTCTATAAAGTTTTAATCGCTGAAGTTCCGAATAAAAATTTTTCATGGCACAACTTTCATTCAAGTTTTCAGCAAATTTCAGTTCCTTTCCAATGAAATGACTTGAGCCGATATTAAGTTTATGTTCATGTTGGAGTTCTGTGAACCAGAAAATGTCTGAACAAAATTTGATAAGTTTTGGGAATTTTTCATTATCCCAGGTTTGGATTGTGACAAGCGCTATAAAGATGCTTGTAGATTTTAGCAAATCAATAGCACTGTAGGCAAGAAGGATTTTGCAATTCTGTCAGGAAATCTTTGTTTAGTAGGCAGATGAGATTGATGTTGTGTGTACCGCACATTGTCAAGATCGGTCACATCAATTTAGAATGTAGAATCTTGAGTAGTTTCTTGCAGACTGGAGAAACCTACAGTTTTAAGATTTTGCCGAATGCTATATAGCAAACGCATGTCTGTTAACTTGAGGCAAGTAAAGAATCTGTAGAATTACTAAAGTTTGTTCGTGATACGTGGAGTACACATTCAGTCACGTAGGTACCGCAGAATGTTTAGTACTAACGATTTATTAGGTTATGGGAAAAATAGACACGGTATAGCTATAGATACAATAATATTCGGAGATTTTTTTGTTGTTTCCTCAGCCCTTAAAAGTCATGGAGGGAAAATCATATTATGAAAAAGGATAACAACGACAAATCAGCGGTTTATAATATATACGTATCAAAGATTATAATTACAATTTTTTTATAAAATTTTAGTCTGTTTTGTAAGATTAATCAATTACACTTGCCTTTTAACTGTATAAAACGGTAGTCGTAATAGTATCACGTATAAAAAATCAACGAGGGCCAAAAATAAGCCCTATAACATTATCTTACGAAGCAGAGGATTAACTAAATAAATCAGCTGCTTTATGCTTCCTGAACAATTTGTAATTATTCGTATCCATGTTGCCTAAAGCTACTGGCCCGCCTTGTTATTTAATCCAAACCGTTTCTTATCACGCGGGTGAACTGAATCTGCCTGGATTATTTGCAAATTTGTATATGGCCTGCTATAACGAGTTATCGCGCTGGGCTTTTGACTCATAGCTGCCGATATTGCTGATCGGTGATTCGTGTTCACTATTGTAGACGTGCAGTTTTAATCGTCTCAATAAGGTTTTTTCCGTAATGATATTTTTTGCTATAAAAGTTTGTTAAGTTTTATAAAGCGAAAAAATGTACCAAACTCCTGTCACATTCTGTTATATGCACACTCAGCAGATCGCTTTAGCAAAGCATTAGGGTATTTCATATTAATATTCGATCCGATAAAGCAGTTTTATTAGCCCCGAGTGGAATCCTGTGTGCAAAAATACAGATATACTAACGTATACAGTAACGTGCAGAATTTGGTCCCACCGTATAGAACCGCAAGCAGTGCTACCAAATCGGTTCAGAACGGATCGGTTCGAACAATGTGAACACGGCGTCTTCTATCTAACCTGATGTCAAAACCTACGGTGTTCTTAATTGGTCCACCTGATCCTAAATCTAATAAATTTTGAATGACTGTTATGACCTGTTTGGTTTAATCTTATCCGTACCTTTGGTTTTGCTTTAATATAAGACTTTATTCAGGTTAAACACTGCAGTTGTTTTATAGTTGCTGCACTACACTATATATGAGCTATAAAATAGTTACGGACAAGTCAGCAGTCAGTTACTCAATGAGCTATGTCAAATGAGTTGAACGTCGATAAAATGTCCATTAGAAGCCACAGAAGATTATAGATTTATAAAATCGCATATTTTGTCCTATCAGATTGGAGGTTGAACTAATGTCATTTATACCTTGGGATTGGTTTATCGATCTTTCCTTGTATTAGACAGAAAACTTGCAGAATAAATAGCACAGAAACAATCTCTTCATCAGGAAAAGGCGTGTGTTTTCGGAATTTTGTTATAATATTGCTATTATTAGATATTATTTGGAAATGGTTGCTGAGTTAATGTAAACATGTAAAGAATTTTGTGAAGTGACGTTGCTAACCCAACTGATATGCAGCATCTAGTAGTGCACTTAATATGTAAAACAGACTTCTGTTGTAAACTGTTTCGGTCTTAATGAAATATTTAATAAATGTAGTCATGTTAGCAGCTGAAAAGTTCTTAACCTGCAGCGCATAGTTTTCGTGCTTATTTAAATCAAGATATTTTGGCCATTTATATTTAAATGGGCAATTTAAATATGAACTACAGTGTAAAGTATTACAGTAAAAAATAATTTGTGTGACCATGCTGTGGTACACATACCATGCTTACACATACCATACTTAAACACATGCGTGTTTGTATAATGGCTGTTAAATAAAAATTATCGCTGCAATTTTTCTAGTTTGTGTCGATATCAGCCGACGTCGTTACCATCACATTATATTACTTGGTTAGTGCGCACGTAGGCTCTATTGTTTATTATTAATTACAGCATCCACGTAAATCGTTTGCGTTTTTTTGGTGCCTGGGTCGGTAGTTGTGATATGGTTGGGTTCTTTTCGTTGGTCTATGTAAGTATATTAAACATGTCTAACTTTTGTAAGACAAGACTATAGTTATGGCTTAATGGTTTTAACTACCCTGGACGGCTGGCTTTATCTGAAGTATTTTTATAATTTGGCTAAACCTGTACGGGTATTATAACGTTTGCTTTTGAGATTTTGGGTAGATAGAAAATAGATGTGCTATGCCTACACATAGAATTAAACTTTTGATAGTTATTCCTGCGATGGCAGCGCATTATATTGTGTTCTTCCTTTGAAATGCAATATTTCATTATATAATATGCAATGCAAAACAGTAGTGAATGAAGTGTAACAACTAAAGAGCCATTTGGTCGTGAGTCATGTAGGCGTGAACTATAGCCAGTACGTTGAAGTGATAAGGGGTTAGCTATGGCGTATTTTAAGCCATCCTTGTTTATTTTACGCTCACTTAATTTTTGATGGTATAATTACATTGTATTATTTACTAATTATTAAATCACGTACAATATATAATTGCTTTCATTGTTGCACCACAGCGACCTGCTTTTGCAAATAAATGCTGATATTGCTTTTCTGCTACCGTGCTGAAGATTTTTTAGCATACAAGGCGCCCGTACGGGTCTATGAATATTGATTTCATTTTTTTGTCAAATTATAAGATGTTTTATTTTTTATTATTGATCTTACAATCGTACGAATAAAATTGCACCTAATCTTTATTCTCAAAATAAATTTTCTGTGCTAATAGTAAACTCTTAAGACATTGAATTGAAATCTCAAGTTTATGTTTACTGCGTGGTAGAGTTTTAATATATTTAAGCGCCTTTCCAGGATTACATGAAAAATTTAATAATTTGTGTTTTCAAGCCATCTTTTTCACGTTATTACTATCGGCAGTGGATAATGCAATTAAATGTCACCCCTGTGATACTGTTGCCGCGCGGTACATGCGCAAGATTTATTATTAGAAATTATTTCAAATTTCACAGAATTTGAGCTCGTTGTCCAGATCTCGCTAGCCTAGACTGAGGTGTATTTAAGCTGAGTTCTCGTTCGATCAGCGAGTCAGTCGCGATCGGATATCGCAGATTAAGTGTCGCTTATTGTCCAATCTAAGTCTTAGCTTACAAGCCAAACAGCACCTTGTTCGTTGACACTGTTCTAGCTAGGCAGTCGTTACATAAAGCTAAGACTTAGCGCTGATTCCGAGTTTAACAAAAATTTGGTGTTTATTGAGAGCAGACGGGCTGCTCCGAAAATTTACTATTGAGAGCACAGGGGTGCTCCTTACTTTAGTAGTCTATTGAGGGCACAGGGGTGCTCCATCTACTAGTGGGTCTTTGAGAGCACAGGGGTGCTCCAATAAAGTTTATTGACTAGGTTGAGTTAAGCTTAAGGCAAAGCTTAGCCTGAGTCGACGGATTTACCGTGTAGTTCATAAATTTGCTCGAGCGTTAATATTAATTTATTATTTGGATCCTTCGATCCACCCTCTCAATTCAAACAATTCATTATTTTATTGCCGTACTATTATTTATCTTAGTAATATTAAATTAGGAGCTTATTATATCTGTGTAGTAAGTAAAGTTCTACGTTCCGAGTGCTACCATTACACAAGGTCATCGTTGGAAAGTTGAAAAATTTTATATCTATTAGGAATTTCTTATCTCAACGTACTAAATTTAGCTAGTTTATCACTTTGAACACGGTTTTGAGCAGATTACAGAAAACTACCAGTTTATAGATCATTGTTGCGAATCTAGATATCAGCTGTAGCAGCGTTTCGTCTTCGAGGTAAGATTTTCATTCACAACTGACATGTCGAAGAAAACGATCAACTGGTCCACCGTTGGAGAATTTGATGGTTTAGAAGAAGCGCAGCATTATTTATCAGACAAGCAAGTTCGCTGTCAACAAGATAAGACATTAGCAACTTCAAAAAAATCACGTATTTTTGCGAAAACTAGGCATTATACTCATGCCCTATCCAATGTTTACTTGTTATTCCAAATGGCGGCAGGCTCCAGCTGTTTAGAACAAGCGAACGTGACCATTCCAATACGACTCAAGGCTTGAATCCTGATATTTGGGCTAAAATTTCTGAACGCTTGCAAATAAATGTTGGAACTGCAACAATAAAACGATCGCTACATGTTTCTGGCTTGCAAACTGGGAACAGACGGCTGTACAGTGCTATCAGTTACTGTAAACGAACAAAATATGGAACAGGAAATATCACAACTGAGCTTGCGAAAACAGGTCATATAGCACCGATTTGGGCCTGTACGACCCTTTCGTCCCTATGTTCACTTCCGATCCTTCCAATTTGTTTTTGTTCTTACAACAAAATCAATGATTGTGACAAAATCTCCATTAGCGCAGCTGGACGCAACTCACAAACTTAACTGGGAAATGTTCCCTGTCTTAGTCGTTAGAACGTCTAATATGAACAACTAATTTTTCCTTACGTAAATAGCGCTGATTTGGAGCGACGAAAGCCAACAAGCATTCGAAAAGCTTTTCGAGGCAATTAAATTTGCCTTTCACCAAGCGACGATAGCTGGATTTGATCCAAACATTGTTATGGCGAATGGAGTAATGTAGTTATCAGGAGCTATTAACCAGAATTTTCCTAACAACACCACAGGGCTGTTGGGCATATAAGAAACGCAGAGTTGTTAACCGAAAAGCCTTTTCGGCTGCCAGTAGAATGATGTTGATCTTTTCCAAGTCGCAAAAACTGTCTCGGCCAAAACGTCAACAGCAAGTCCGGGATTGCCAGAATATTTCAGTAAAGAGTGGATTGATACTGATCTACAGTTTTGGTATGAAGGTGCCGAAGCGGTGAGTCCATCAACCAATCATGACCTTGAGCGTTTTAACCGACGCATAAAGGATGTTGATACTTTGCATAAACGTGCCCGTCTTTCGGAATTTGTTGCCACAATGCAAAATATCGTCACTACAGAAAGCCAAAATGGTCTGGATTTTACAACAACTCCCAATTCAAACTTAGTGGATGAAACGAAAGCATATCAATGGTGCCAAACGCACCCCATTGTTCATAGATTTGATGTGAAGAACGGCGATACAACATACAAGGTACAAGTTCTCCCTCAGTATTGAGAGATTTCGATTGCTGCATCAACGACCAGAGTTTATTAAATTATGGGAACAGTACATGCAATTTACAGACTCCTGTGTGCACGATCACTATGGATTTTGTATTTGCGACTGCAGAGAAAGCCGAAAGCGCAACGTCTGCAAGCACTCAATCGGCGTATAATTTATGTTAGATGGGTACCAAAGTAGATGAAATCCCGTGATACAGCCCCCCCTCCCTCTCCATAAGGATATATATCCTTATAAGCATATATCCTTACGGAGGGGGCTGGTCTATATGTATTATATATATTACACATTATGTAAGGATATATCCTTATAAGTATATATCCTTATGGAGGGGGCAGGGCTATATGTATTATATACACATATATCCTTACGGGGAGGAAAGGGCACATAAATATAAACAGAATATAAAATATATATTCTTATAAGGATATATCCTTATTGAGGGCTAAGGATATACAGACCACCGCGAGGTTTTGCATATGTGTAAGGCTATATCCTTGTAAGGATATATCCTTGTTTAAAAAGTATATAAAAGCGTATTTCTTCAATTTTACGATCAGTTTGTTTTTTCTTTCGTAGAGTTTGGTTGTTTTTCTGAGTTCGCTCGATTTCCACCGCATCAGAGGTAACGGGGTCGAGCACCATAGGGGAAACCCTGTGAATTTGTTCTCGATTTGCTCTATTGAGGTACTAGAGTATTTCTTAGGTACGTTTTCACATTTATAATGTATGCTTTGTTTTTAGGTCACGCTTATAACCCCCAGCTTACCCATCACCACCAGGTTTTTCATGCAAGGCAACCAGTATTAGGTTTTGTATAATAAGTAAGCATATAAAGCCGTGTATCTTCAATTTTACAATCAGTTTGTGTTTTGTTTCGTAGAGTTCGATTGTTTTTTCTGAGTTCGCTCGATTTCCAGTTCACTTGAAAGCACTATAGCATAAAACCCTTTGTAAGTTTATTGTGAGCATGCGTTTTATACATACACAGTACAGTTAAATGTTAATTACGTGTTTTGTTAAAAGTTTTATTTTATGAAATCCTTTCTGACTTGGTAATGATTAGTTTTCCGTCTAAGCTTTTGTTTCGCTATGAATTCTGATCTAGTATCAGCATATATTTTTAAGTTGTGTTTCATGGTATTTGCAGCTTTTTGTACATGGTCTTGTTTCACACTTGTAGAAATGCAACATTGGGTGTAATTTTAAAAATAATATTTTGTTTTTGTATTTCAGATTAATAATGGATTATATTGAAGATGCTATGGATATTGATTTTATGAAAGAGGATGAATTAAATTATTCGGCTAATAAGATATATGACAATATGGATTTAACAAACTGTACTGATTCCGATTGTGCTATGGATGAACAATTCTGGGATGCGCTGAAACATTCAACTTGATTCGATGTTACGGGGCTAAAGCAAAAAGTGTATCAAATGTGCAATGACACTTCATCTTTCAAAGTTGCTAAACAACATTTGATGGACGAACAAGTCAATACTGTAATCTCAACATTGGGACAATATTATATCGATAACTGTTACGCATGTAAAGACAATTTACCTGGTCAAGGTGGACACCTAATGGTAGGTGGATGTATGGATGAGAGATCTTATTGCGAACACGACGTAAAAATGATGTGTGGAAAGCTTAACATTATCTTTGCTGATAAACTATATACTATCATCAAATCTAAACAAAATGTTGAGTATTATCGATTTTAATAATTCTTAAAAGGAACTACTTTATTAATTGAATAACAATGGCTTTTGTCTGTGACAATTGTAAACGCGTATTTGCTCGCCATGATCATATGGTGCGTCACCAGCGCTCTGTGCACCAGACTACACCGTTTGCCTGTCATCTTTGCGAACGATTATTTACTCGCAACGATAATTTACAACGTCATTTAAGTGCGCACTCAACTGATCATCAGCAACATCCTGCAACCAGTACTGCTTTAACTCACTAGATTTTTTGGAGAGCCCAGTACTAAACGTCAACTCCACATTATCGATTATAGTCAACAGCAGCAAACCAGCATTAAGCAACAACGTTCTCATCAACAACAAATCAGTATTGGGCAACCTCATCAGGAACAAGCCAGCACCCAACATTTGGATAGTGATGCGCTAGATAAACTTCATGAGATGGCGGAACAAATAAATCAAAGTGAACGAAATCGGCTAGCCACAACTGTGGAAGAACAACAGAATGTGCAATTGCTGCAATGGATGAAAGCGCTGAAAGGTTATGGACGCAGTTACTACTTGGTGCCACTTCAGGTAGTCAGCGTCCTTTCGGTATTTCTCAATCAATCTCGATCAATGCTGCAGTCTTTGCTTAAGAAAGAAAAGAAACGCGGTATATTGCAGGATGTTCGTCACGCAGACGTTCATTTGAGCGTCTACAGACCTCTTCGTGGCAAGTCGTATAAGCAACAACCTCATTATCTTTGAGACAAGAAAGCGATACTGAACATTCAGAACAGCGATAAAAAATGCTTTATGTGGAGCGTGTGAGCGATGTTACATCCTCTTGACTTCAAACATCATGCTGAACGTGTTGGTAACTATGAACCGTTTGCAAACGAACTTAAAATCGATGGAATTCGATATCCAGTCAATCTGTCGGATATTCCTAAATTTTAAAAACTTAATAACATTGCAGTCAACGTCTATGGTCTTGAGGATGATAAAGTAATATACCCTCTCTTCATTTCAAACACAACCCAGGAACTATATGTACATTTATTGCTGTACAAGAATCACTATTGCTTAATACGCGACTTGGATAGATTATCACACGATCAAAATGAACATGGTGGTAAAAATATTTCTGCGTTAAATGTCTTATACCTCACTACTCATCGGAGGCACGTGATGAACATGTAATCAGATGTCGCAATCAACAACCTACTCGCGTTGAAATGCCGAAGCAAAACTCAACTCTACAGTTCAACAATCCACAACGAATGTAGCGGGCACCCTACGTCATCTACGCAAACTCCGAATGCCTGCTTGAAAAAGTGCACTCATGTCAACCCTCAACTTCTGCATCATTTACGCAACCATATCAACGACATACACCTTGTGGCTATGGATTGGTGGAATGTTTTGGCTGCTGTAACGACAAAGTGCAAATACGCCATCCTGTTATTTTTCGTGGCGATAAAGTTGTTCAGACTTTTTTACGCAAAGTTGTCGAATTATGTGAACGGTACCAACATCAACACATGAACAATTAGAAATCGATTGTCATAAATGATATCGATAAATTCAATTTCAAATATTCTACTTGTTGCGACCTGCGTCAACATTTCATGACGAAAGTTGATAAAGCGAAAGACCACTGTCATCTGTGTGGTCGATTTCATGGACCTGCACATCTTAAATGTAACAATGGATATCGGCTCAGTCGCGATATAGCTGTCTTATTTTACAATTTCGTCGCTACAATGGACATCTTATTATGCAAGATCTTGGTGCAGTGTTTAAAGAAATGAGATTGTAGGTTGAATGTATTGCGAAAGGGTTGGAAGACAATATGACGTTCTTTATTAAACGCCGATCGAAGAAACAAGCTGATGCCGAATGCGATAATGACGATTTTATACGTGATGATGATAGTATTGGATGGAAAATACGATATATTGACACTATTCAATTTCTACCTTCATCTTTGGAATCACTGGTCAATAATCTAAAAAAAACGGCAACGACAGATTCATTGCTATGAAACAAAACTTTAATAATTTGGATATGATGTTGCGGAAGAGTATTTACCCTTACGAGTATATGGATTCTATGGATAAATTTACGAAACAGTCGTTACCTGACAAGTCGCAATTTTATTCAACACTTACCGACTGCAATATATCTGACGAAGATTGTGAACAAGCGAAAACTGTATGGAACGCTATGAATATTGGAAATCTCGGCGAATATCACGACTTGTATTTAAAAACTGACGTGTTATTACTGTGCGATGTATTTGAAAACTTTCGATTGTTTGGTATTGATAAATATAGCCTTGATCCTGTAATTATATTACTTTACCTAGCTTTGCACAGGATGCTTGCTTAAAAAGTACTGGTGTAAAATTAGATTTGCTGTGTGACACTGACACGTATTCCTTTTTTGAAGAAGGTATACGTGGACGGGTCTCAGTAATTTCACATCGGTACGCAAAAGAAAATAACCCTTACGTTGGTGATTATGATGATACTCTTGCTAAATTATACATAATGTATCTGGATGCAAATAACTTGTACGGCTGTTCTATGATTCAAAAATTACCAATGAATAATTTTCAATGGTTATCAGGTCAACAAATTGGTAGTATCGACTGGTCAACAGTCAATACTGATGGCTATACAGGTTATGTGCTAGAAGTTGGTTTGGACTATCCTACTGAATTACATGATTTGCATAATGATTATCCGCATGCACCTGAACGACTAAACTGGACTCGTGATATGTTGTCTAATTATTGTGTGGACGTCAAACGTGCCTTGAATGTAACAAATCTTTCTGTTCAGAAACTTGTACCGAACTTGAAAAATAAAGAAGAATATAAAATACGTATAAGAAACTTACAGTTATATCTTAAACTTGGCGTGAAACTGAAATATGTTCATCGAGTGATTTCGTTTCATCAAAGTGACTGGATGGAACCATATATTACATTTAATACTGATATGCGTAAAAATGCCTCAAATGACTTTGAAAAAGATTTATATAAATTGCTGAACAATGCTGTATTTGGTAAAACGATGAAGAATGTGCGTGGTTACATTGATATAAAGTTGATTACTGATGAAGAGCAGTATCTTAAACTTGTATCTAATCCTCGTTATAATATGTCTTGTATATTTAATGAACATTTGCTTGCTGTAAAAATGAACAGGAAATCTGTGAAACTGTGTAAACCTATTTATGTTGGATTTAGTGTACTGGATTTATCTAAATATTTGATGTACGACTTTCATTATAACTATATGAAACAACTGTATAATGATAAATGTAAATTACTGTTCACTGATACTGATTCTTCGTGCTATGTTGTTGAATGTAATGATATATATGAAGATATGTATACAGATCAACAAAACTTCGATACGAGTGAATACCCGCGTACTCATTTTTTGTTTTCTTTGCAAAACAAAAAAGTTTTAGGGAAAATGAAAGATGAGACGGCTGGTACACCTATCGAAGAATTTGTTGGTCTGGGTTCTAAAATGTACAGTATTAAAAGTGGTGGTACTGAAAAGAAACGTGCTAAAGATGTTAAGAAAAGTGTTGTGAAATAGCAACTAATGCATCAAAATTATTTGAGTAGTTTATTTTCTAAAACAAGTTCTCGTCATGTCATGAATCTTATTTTATCAAATAAACATATTTTGCAAACAGGTTCACTCAGCAAGACAAGTCTATCTGTACATGACGATAAAAGGTATATCTTGGGCGACGGTATTGCTTCTTATGTATATGGTCATTATTGTATTGATGAATTTAGCAATGTTACTGATTCTATATCCGTGTCCGATGATGAATTTCTTGCATTACTTAATGATATGCGTAATTAATAAATGTTTTTTATGTGTTGTCTCAGGTTTTGAACATTTCCCTGAGCTGATAGTCTTAAAAGGTATTGATTTTTGGAATATGTAAACATGGAAAGACGGTTGAAAGATATTTACTATGATGCACCAAATGTTGCAGGATTTTCTACCGCTCCTAAATTATATACAGAAGCCCTTAAACATGGTGTGCAGGTTAGCTATAACGATGCGAAAGAGTGGTTGAAAAGTCAAGCAACGTACACCCTGCACACACTACGACGTCTTAATTTCAGACGACGTAGAGCAGTCCTGAAAGGAATTGGTGATTTATATCAGGCTGATTTGGCTGATATGACAAATTTAGCAAAGTATAATGATGAGTACAAACATTTGCTTGTAATTATCGACTGTTTTATAAAATTTGCATAGGTCGTACCAACAAAAGTAAAAACAGCTTCCACTATATTAACAGCTCTCAAACGAATCCTTGACCATAATACCCCACAAAATTTTTAAACTGATAAAGGGAAAGAATTTGTTAATAATTTGGTTTACAACTATTGTAAAAATATCAACGTGTACACTGCTCAGAACAAGGAGACGAAATCTTCTATTGCCGAAAGATTTTACGCACACTCAAGAGTAAAGTTTACAAATACCTGACACATAAATATTCATATACATACATTGATGTTTTACCAAAAATTGTACATGCATACAACAATACCGAAAACAGCTACGGTTTTATTCCTTCAGAATTCACTGCAGAAAATGAAAATGAAATACGTAAAAAATTATATTCTGCTAGGAATTTTGAAGTTAGGTATAAATTTAAGATTGGTGATGCTGTTAGATTGTTGAAAGAACGGTTGCCATTTGAGAAGGGGTTTAATCAGCTTTGGTCAAGGGAAATATCTACAGTGGATCAGCAATTTCATTATGATCCGCCAGTTTATGCATTGATGGATGCAAATAACGAAAAGATTTTAGGAAGGTTCGATGCACAAGAACTTCAAAATGTAAAAATTGTGTGGATGATACATACAAAATCGAGAAAATTCTGAGGAAACGTAAAACAAAAAGTGGAACTGAATGCTTGGTAAAATGGCTTGGATATCCTAGATGAATCAACTCTTGGGTACATGAACGTGATCTTAGACCTGTTTCGATTTAACTATGTAGGGGTACGAAAGTACCAAAAGAGGTATACATAAGAGTAAAGGGTTGGGGTACAAATGTGCCCATAGGATTAGATTACATGGGTACATACGAACTCATACGGGAACATACGAACTCATAGGGGTACAATATATGGATCCAAAAGTACCCGTATCGGTACCGTACATGGACACAAATGTACCCATACGGGTACATTATATGGGTACAAACGTACCCATAGGGGTACAATATATAAGTACAAAAATACCCGTAGGGGTACAGCATATGGGTACAAAAGTACCCATAGGGGTACATTATACGGGTACAAACGTACTCATAGGGGTACATTATATGGATGCAAACGTACCCATAGGGATAAAATATATAAGTACCAAAATACCCGTAGGGGTACATTATATGGGTATAAACGTACCTATATTGGTACAATATATAAGTACAAAAATACCCGTAGGGGTAAAGTATATGGGTACAAACGTACCCATAGGGGTACAATATATAAGTACAAAAATACCCGTAGGGGTACAGTATATAGGTACCAACGTACCAATAGGGGTACATTATACAGGTACAAACGTACTCATAGGGGTACATTATATGGGTGCAAAGGTACCCGTAGGTGTACAATATATGAGTACAAATGTACCCGTAGGGGTACAGTATATGGGTACAAACGTATCCATAGGGGTACTAAAGTACCCGTAGCTGTACAATATAGTGGTACAAACATAGTCATAGGTTTAACCAAAGGGGTATAAAGATATCTACAATATTCTTAAAAGGAATGTGGTACGAGATTATTTAACTATGGATTACGCATGTACCAACTGTAAACATGACTATACTTCTCGGCAACATTTGTACAGACATAAGAAAATTGTGCTACACAGCAAAATGAAAGCTTGTCATGTTAATGTACAAAGTTCGGCCAAAGTTCTGCTGCCTTTGGAACCACCTTTCACATGTATAATAAGCGGCCAAACAGATAGCGGTAAAAACCCAATAGATATATAGATTACTGAAACATGGTATTTTTGACCATTCGGTGTACAAAATTTTATACTGTTATAGCATTTTTAAGATATTTATGCTCGTATGGTTTCACAAATACCCAATCTGGAACTATATGAAGGAGTGCCTACAGAATTTCCCACATCTTCAGATGGAGACACAATTTGTATTTTAGAGGATTTAATGATTGAAGCTGCAAACGATAAAAATTTAGCTGCAGCATTTTCAAAAATGAGACAAAATAAACTGAGCACTACTTTTGTCACACAAGATTTATATCACGAAGGAAAATATATGCGAACGACAACACGTAATGCGCAATATATGGTTTTGTTTCCGAACTTTAGAGACCAATCAATGATTTTTACACTAGGAAGACAAATGTAGCCTTCCAGACCAGGGTTCCTCCTAAGTGCATTTCAACAAGCTACACAAAAGCTGTATGGGTACTTGTTCTTAGATTTGCAACAAGCTACAGAAAACGTATTGAGAGTACGAGAATGTATTTTCCCCGACGACGAAGAAAGTTTGTATAATCTTAAAAACGATTAACTATTACATTTTAATAAACATGGGTGTCGATCAAAATATTGCAGCTTTGCATTTTCTTGACAGCTCGCCATCTCAAATGATATCTGCTGTTATAAAACTGGCAAATGTGTCGGTAATAAAAGCGTTTAAGATAGCGTACAACATGGATAAAAGCAACAAAATTCTTAAAAGGATTGCAAACAAAAAATAACTGTTCATAAAAAGAAAAAATTGCTTAAACCAAGCGTAGTGAACAACTAACAAAATATTTCATTAAGCATTATGACGCATAAAATAGCAGTAGTTCCTGTTAGCTGGTAAGAAGCCATGAAGCAGGGCACCGGTGGTGAAAATATAAAACCTGTGAAAACCTATGTTGTTACTTGTGGAAAAGTGGGAAAAAATTAAAATGTTAAAAATCCAGATTTATCACAAATGTTCCCAAAAAATTTAAGAAGTAAAGCGAGGTTAATGCTAGGCAACGTGAAAAATTTAAATTTGAACGATAATTATCAAATCGCATATCCAGACGGTAGTGTGGCTTCTAATATAATCCATTTAGTGAAATATTTTGTATCTTACATCAACTTCTCACCTGCTCGCCCACTAGATTCAGATAAATTTCAAACACTATTAGCAGGAGTACCAATAACGGCATTTGGGAGGGGGAGAATGACGTCATCGTGGAAGAGATTATACTAACCAATCAGCGGCGAGAATGCTTTACTAAAAGTATAATAGAGGCATGTACCTCCAAATTTTTAATCAGTCTATGTTTTCTTTCGTTGAGTACAGACGCATGTTAATTATTCGCTCTTATTATGGAACACACTAAATATTGTACAAGTACTACTGGCAAAAAGCTCGTTTTATTTCAGTCTGGATGGAGCGTATTCAGCAACTTTAACATTTCTCGTATTGTGGTCAACGGCGTTAAATACAACTGTGTCGAGCAATATTATCAAAGCGAGAAGGCTCGATATTTCAACGATGAAGAAACATATGCTGCAATCATGTCTGCTTTAAGACCTTCACATCAAAAGAAGCTGAGCTGGCAAATCAAAAACTTTGATCTGCAACAGTGGCTGGCTCACGGCAACGCTAATAAAGAAATGAAGCGAGGACTCAAAGCAAAATACGAACAGTCACCTAAAGTACAGTCAGCTCTTCATGCTACTGGAGACGCTATCATTGCGGAAGCGTCGGAATGGGATCGGTACTGGGGCATTGGTATCAGTATCTGCGACGACGCGAATCGCGACATGGATCAATGGATTGGATGTAACTATTTGGGACGTTTGTGGATGGAAGTTCGAGATGAAGCAGATAACTAATATGACAATAACTTCAAATTTGAATTGTAATATAGACTTATATTCATTAACTATTGATAATTTGGTGTATAATTGTACTCGTTTTATGGTGCTGTATGGAAAATTAAACCTCACGGTAAATGTTGTTATTTCGCAGCGGAAAAATTGTTTTAGTTGGTGTTAAGTTTAAAGCAGTAGCGGCTACTATTTTGTCTTTTGTCAGCAGCACTTTGAGAAAGCTAGGTCCATAACTGCTCAAGTGAGTTACCGATTTATGTTATAAATGTAGCAGGTATAATGCCTTTGTACAATAGATTCAGTTTACCAGTGCTTTATGAAAAGTTAAAGAACAAATATAGAGTAATGTGTGAGCCTGGGTTACATAACAGCTTGCAACTGAGAACAGGAAATTGTACTGCGCTTGTGTTTTGTAACGGAAATGTAATTGTAACTGGGTGTAAAAGTGTTATTGATTTCAATAACTGTACGTAAAATTGTGTGATATTCTTAAAAAGGATTAACTAATATATAAACTGAACTATGCAGATTGTTGTGGTTTGTGATTTGAATGACCCAGTTGTCGAGTTTCCGACAGCGTTTTGTGCCACTCAAGTTAAAGTTTTAGAGGTCGAGTTACCAGAAAAATACATCAACATTAAAAGGAGCCAAATTGAATACTTTAGTAACAATTCATGCAAACGATTCACGGTTGAATCTGGATATTATACAAGAGATAGTCTGCTGTCACTTTTAAATTCGTTTAGTAACAGTATACAGTTTACATATGATCATTATTGTGATTGCGTTAGTGTATATTGTTTAAATAATGCTGAAATTAAGTTACCAGCCGTATTTCAAAACTTGTTTGGATTTAAGCAGGCACATTTGACAAATTGCAAGTACCAAGGTTTGAAAACTTTTAATCTTTTGTCCAACAAACCTGTTTTTATTCTCAGCTCTTTTGTTCGCAATCGTACAGTTCATGGTAAATTTAAGCCAATACTACACGCTTTGTTAAATTCTGGGGTTAAGAACACTGTTAGCATAGGTTTAACCAATTGTCTGTTTAAAGTTTTACAATTTGAGATTGTAGACATAAATTTTAATCCAGTTGGATTTTTTGAGAAGCTAAAATGATTATACGAATGTGGTTTTCATAGAAAATCTTTAAAAAGGATTATTTGAAAGAAATAATACTTCATATTGGCTGTACCGCTTTGTTTTGCTGCCACGAGCTATGTCGGTAAAATCAACTTCAAAGGCTACTAGACGTAAAAGAAAAGTTCTTAAAAAGAAGAAAGTTTTTAAAAAGGGTAAAGCTAAGAAAAAATCAAGAAAATATCGTAAACGAAAATGAGCGTATGAGGAATTGAAAAGTTGGACTGATCTGGAGGCCAGTACCCTAGTCAACAATCAATAGTGTCTACGCAGCTGGTCAAAAATGCTTGTGAAACAACGTTACCTAGCTCGGATACTGATGATATCTTACGTTTTAAAATTAGTGAAAGTGCATTTGATGTTATTGATTTATCTCAAATATTTGCATATATTGATTTTCAAATATTGAAGGGGGATGGTAAGGAAATAAAGGATGTTGCTAAAAAAGTAGCACCATGCAACATGTTTGGTTATGCGCTGTTTTCCTCAGTTGAAATGAAAATTAACGGTGAGCCAATAACATTTAATCAAAAACATTATCCTTGGATGATATATGTACATAACATGGTACATATGACTGTAGAGCAACGGAACCAGTATTTGCAAGGAAGTATTTACAAGCCAGATGAGTATTATGCTTTCGACGATTTTGAAAGTGATGGATTCATCTACAGAAAGGCATTGGTAATGGGGTCTCAAAAATGTGAACTTTATTTTCCAATTATAACTGATATTAATATAATACCACGATATCTACCCCCAAAATGTAAGGTCGAGTTTGAGTTTACACGAAGCACTGCATTACTGATACTTCAGTATAATGCGGAAGAAAAATACACCGTTCGTATAAACGACTTTAAGTTGTATGTATCGAAGTCCAAATTAAGCAAGCAAGCGTTACAACACCAAAATAGAATTTTAAACGCTAAATTTCCAGTTATAAGGTATAAAGTTCAAACACTGTCTGCAAACAAAGGTTTGGAAAATGTGGACGGGACAATATTTGAAGGAACACTACCTAGGCGTATATATGTATTTGGGCAATAACACAAGAGTTTTATGCTGGTGCACCTAAACGAAATTTGTTTAATTTTAGTTTACCGGATATTGACAGCTTTACACTGTTTATGAATGATGATCGCTATCCGTGTAATGTACCTTTACCATGCAAATCATCTAATGATATGAGATTATTCTACAATACTTTATACGCGCTGAATTACAGAGCTGATAATATTGGTTTGAGTGAGGTTGTATTTAGGCAAAAAGCAGGATATCAAATAATTTGCATTGATCTAAGTATTTGCATTGGTCACAGTAGCGATTGCAATTATCTTTCGAATCCAATAAATGGTCAAATTCGGCTGTAAATTGATTTCACAAAAATCTTAGAGTAAGCTATAATGGTTTTCGCGATGGGTGAATTTACAGCCGAACTCAGCATTGCTGGAAACAGGGAAGTGTCGTCGATCAAATGTCTAAAAAGGATTAACATTACAATGAAACGAATCATGGATGATAAACGTATTGTTCCATTGTACGTTGTGCTATTTTTAGCTGTTATTTGTGAAACTGTATTATTATTGCTAAATATAAATTGTACGAATCATACTCTGTGTTTCGACGACTGGACCAACGGATCAAGCGAAAAGTGGAACGCTGCCAACGGTTACGACATTAACTGTATAAATAAATCGTCGTCAGACCTACAATTCAATATTCGTCTTAAACCACCAGATACCGCTTGGAGTTCACACATGGTTTATTTGTTCGACGTGTTTGATCATTTGTTCAACAACTTATCGATACAATATCAGCACGGACTGATACTGGTACGAGCTGTTGGAATTTATCGTTGATACACGTTCAGTAACTGTTATATAGGTGCACGTTTCATAAAGCATCTGTCAAAGTATGACCTGGATAAAGTAATGCGACGGCAGTATATTGGCATTAATATCGTGAAAGCGACGTATGGGTAATTCACGTTCAAATTTGGTAGACTATGCTCGCAATGTATATCTACAACGCGAAATCGCTTATTGTCAGTTAAAGGTGGACGAATTTTATCGAGAATGTCAAAGAAAAGGTAACTATATCGATGGAAAATCGGAATATTAGGTGAAATTATCTCGACTGCTTCAACAACGTGCATCAGTTATCAAGGCGATGAAAACAATAACGAAGAAAATGAATTAAGGATATTCATTAGATCATGCCTTACGTTACTTTGCATTTATATGTCCTTTGAATTTGATTTGTATCGCAATGATACTTTGTATTTGTGTAATTTGTAAATAAAGAAAAAACAAAAACCCGTGGCTGATCTACACAGTTATCGTGGAGCGGCCCCTACGGCGATGGGCTAGTCTGGCGTTACGCTGGGCTGGGGATTATCACCCGTGGATCATAACAGCAATGTGTAGACATAAAACCTCATCAACACATGATTATGACTACACATAGTTCCTTTACCAGACTGTTGTTAGTATTATGTTATCGTGGTTGAAGTTATTATAGACTCTATAGCCCAACGCGTGTATTGTTAATCATAATCCTGCTAATATATATCACCACATATATACATAAGTATGTCAAATATATACATCATGATGACATGTAGCTTTCGAAACTAATTTGGTTGATATTTTTACTTACTCTATGCAACGACGCAAACGTCGCAAAACACCTTCAGTGTACGCGCATTCAATACTAAAAAGCACTTCCTGTTTGTAAATCATACCGATTTGTAACCTTAACCATAAAATAAAAGAAACATTACCCCATGCTGTCTCTGTTTACGCCTTATAAACATCTCAAAATACTATTACCAGAATGTCTTGTGCAGTGAAAGTTATTTATGTGGGTGGAAATTAGCCTGTTAAATTCATACACAAGCTCTTCAAGCGATGATATTCCAACTACCATTATTCGCAACTACTGGTGGATTTAATTAAGTACAATAATTTAATAAAAAAGCTATGTAGCTAGCTAGCAGCTTTATATTTTAAGTTCTTAAACACGATAAGTGCAAGCTGTGGTTACTATCTCACTACTTCAGGTGTTTAATATTATTTTTAACCATTTTAAGGAAAATAAATTTTCCCCACAAGCTATGATGTGCTGTTAAAGTATTTTTGATTCAATTAAATTGGCCAAAGCTAAACTAATTAGTTGGGTAACTAACCTATGGTAGTTGGAAATAATCCATTAATGCGCACAGCTATATATAGATTAGTATTGTGTTAGTGGAAGTATGAATATGTATACATAGATATACAGTTATGTACTCCAAAATATACCAGCAAAAGCAAGCAGTAAAACTTTTACTGTGCCCAAACGAACACTCGGCTATAAGTCATTAAACGTAAAATTGTGTAAAAAGCTAACTCATTGAAACAATTTTGGGTAATAGCGTGCCAGCAGTAGTCGAGAACACAGACCCTTACCTCAGATAAGATATATGTAGCTACATGTAAAATTTTATTTGTCGATGTGTACACATTATAAATTTAGTACACTAATTACAATGGCGCTAAAACAAATATAAATAGGACATAACCATTAAACAACTATGAAAACTTGGAAGGATTTAACGTACAAGGGTGTATTTCTTCGACAATGCTTACAAATGAATAATGTTTCTGTTTCTCGGAAGACACTTAGCTTCTACATATGTTGATATCACATTGTTATGCTCTGTGTGTTTATATAAGCGATCAGTGGTTTCATTTGATAAATAATTATTGCTGAAAACCTTTCACCACAAGTCCACATATTCAAACTTGCCTTAATTTATCGTTCTGCAACTGTTGTGCTCTAAAAACTTTAAGCTTAATATTCTGTCTCATTATGACTCGTATTTCAGATTCATTATTTATGTTCAAGCATCTTGTACATACAACGACGTCATATCTTAAACTGTATCGGAGACACGTCAGGATACACTATAGCATTTGTTTTCAGCCTTTACTATTTTTATGTCTGATATGTTATATCACCTGTGTTTTTTCAACGACCTCTAGTTCTAAACCAAAATAAAATTTGCGAGCGATTTTAAAAAACAATTTGCTAAAATTATCTTATTTGGTTGGCTGACCATTTATATACTTTTTTAATATTAGAATCATTGAATGAGTTAACGTCCTGAAATACCAGACGCAAAATAACAACCATTAAAAGATGAAAATGTTCAGAAATTTAATCATTTTTAAATTTCAAAGTATGAGTACATTGCATTGCCGTTGCAAAATTCGTCATGTTAGAGGGGGGGGGGCAAACAGTACTTTTGATGGGACAACCAACTTTAACCAATGACAAAAATAGCTCGTCACTCAGTCTTCCAGGAGGAGGCTAGAATTTGGCAGGGGTGAGTGCCTCGCCCTTGGGGGACGGGCCATTTTACTTTTCCAACTAAAAAATTTGGGTTACAAGTTACTTTAGAGGAGTAAGCTTAAAGTGAGACCCTTGCCAACATGTTGGTTTGCAGTGGATCTCCGGTACACACTTGATGCCGAACACCCTGCGTCAATGTCACAACAAAGTTTTGTATTGAATTTTCAACTATGTCTTTCTATTTTATACTTGCATTCATTGCAGCAGTCTAAGATTAGCGTGCCTGGATCAGAAGCATTAAACTTATGTCATACCTACCATAAATATATCAAGTAGTACGGGTCTCATACCACAAAGTATGTTCTATTGGTGATCACATTTGTCCAAATTCGGTCGCATATACGCTTCAACGATGGGTTTATTTCATGCATAGATCATTATGGTTTAAGATTTTTCATAAACTTTTGTTGCTTGCGTTTCAGCAACCTCCTAAAAATTGAATCAAAATTTCTGCCTCCGTACTTTGTTTGATAATAAGTGAACAAACGCTTCTGCAGAGCGAAAGTAGGTAAAATCATCATTTCACAATAATTCAGATGAATTATGTGAATTTTGTGTTAGTACAGTGTAGTTAGGTATAGACCCACCAGAACTTCAAAACTATATCCCAACGCAACTTAAAAGTAAAATACAGCTACACTATTACTACACAGCCAAAATACAGATTAATAACTGTTGGGTTTCTACTCTAGGTAATACCAAACATTATTGCTCTGCTGCTGTGCTACTTCGAGATAATCTTAGCAAATGTATAATTGACTAATCTGACATTTGGTAAATGTATAGAAGCTATCCCTGTCCATGGAAAGCCGCTATAAATTCCACGTTCTAGTACCTCACCATTATATTTTATATATTTATAGATAAATACATAGCTAGCTTTATATTATATATAACAAGTTATATATACATTTATACGTACACATTACATTTATACGTACACATTACATTCATATGCCATGCCGAGGGCGATAGGGAATACCAGGGCGGCGTGGGAACGGCCTTTAGTAAAAAGAAAAAGAAAAATTTGGTGATGAAAAGGCACCAGCCCCAACAGTTCTGGCGCTTCAGAATATAGACGCAGAGAATTGCGTATAATACAGCAACGTTTAAGGATCAATACTGTAACTTTTAGCCGTTGTTTACTGCCGTGTAAAGAATAACATTAGATTTTGCTATATTTTTATTGATTTAGTTTGATTAGCTAGCTACTCTAAATTGGTAGTCATTCTATTTTACGGTTGTGTTTGCTAATGGTTATTCTTTCGAGCGGTTTATGATCATAGAATGTCTAGTGTAATATTACGAGTTTAATCTTTACTGGTTTTCTGACTGGTTTGTGTTTAATTTCAACATGTTCAAGCTTAAGAAATTACATACACTTCCATTTTTCCAACCAAACTATTATAAGTTCTGAAATCGTTCCTTTTTGGTCAAAGAATTAACGTACATGGCTCAAGTGCATTCACACCTAGGTATTCTAAACAGTAATTATTTATAACTTAGTAATAATACGTATCTTTCCCACATAAAACCATAATGTTAAATAAAAAGTATTAACGTTATACGTATTAGCGGAATATAGTTAATAATATTTAAAAATTTCGGCCCTAAAGCTTCAAGTGAAAACTACCAGGGAGAGAAGATTAGTGGGTCCGGGGTAGCAGCATTATCGTATTAACTATGGCAAACGTTCTGACATGACCGACTTAAGGGGAGTGGAATAGGTTACCCCATCGGGCCACTGTATTTCCGATTAGCAACTCGATCAGCCGTCCGGGGATCAAAGCTTTTAAGAAATTAACTCGATAGTAGCTCGCCACTACTTTAAAATTCATATAATAACATAGTTCATCAGCCGTCCGGGGGCAGCTATAATATATATAACACATCTTATTAGTTTAAATCTAATAAATTAGCTTCAGGTAATTAAATAACCCTGCCTTGGTCACTCTTCCTAGGGCCAACTTATGTGCTCATAATAGCTGTAATAAACTATCAGCTAACTCAACCGTTAGCCACTATTATGTATTTAATTCGGTATATCAGCCGTGCAGGGGCATCCGATTAAATAAGGTCGGTATTTAGCGTAATACTAAAGATCTAAGTTGAGGTATTTAGATACTCGCACCTTCGTCAGCTGGCCTGGGGCAAATTGTGTCAACATAAAAAGAGGATTAATAGAATTTAACAAGAAATATATAACTAGAGCCAAAATAGTTAGCGTGTTGAGTGGCTTCTTCAAAAAAATTAGTTGACGTTATCGAGGTGTATAAGAACACAATTACCGGTGATAAGTGTAACCTAATCAATAGGGTGCTAAATAACTGTGCCTTATTTGTGTAATAACATTTTAAATAAACATTTTACTTGCGGCTTTGGTGCTCGCTTATTTAAAATCCGAGTGCATCGAGCTAATCACGCCGCCGCGCTAAGTCGAAGCGTATCGTTGCTAAAGAATAGGCACACGTAAAAAGAAGACGATTACTTAGTTCCCGCCGGCACACTGCTGGCCACACCTCGAACGCCACAACTTCTGGTTACGAATCCTCAATTTAAAATCCTATAGCCGTCATAAGAAAATCCCATCCAACCCCTACCCCCTTTTTCAAATATCATAAAATAACATGCTGATCACGATGTCGTGTAAAAGCGGGAAACAATAGTAAAATAAAAGTTGTCACATTTTCAGAAATCAACATTAAAACCTTCACTTGCCCTAAATAAGGCACAAGCCAAAATATAATTTATTTATATTGTAGTAAAAAGTATTATACTTCATAATCAGGATGTTTACGTAAGCCTGTCCTAAAATCTAAAAAGTAATGAAAATTTCATTCCAAAGAACACCACCAAGCGCATTGACACATAAAGATCCGACAACAAAAGCAAAGAACGACGGGCCAGTACTAAGCAAAAAGTGCCAGGAACGACGACAGAACCAAATATAACTACAGAGTCAGAAGATATAAACCAAAAATTGGACTCAAAAACAGTAGAACCGAAAAAAGGAACAACCGGAGGATAGAAGCAGCTTGCAAGAAACGTATACCGAAACGTTACAGGAAGAAGCAAGCATTGAGGTACTATTTGCAAGTATAGAATACTCGGAAAAAGAAATTCAGGAAACGATGCAAACATTACAACGACAGAAAGAAAAACAATTACAATTTATAACGAAGCATGCGACTTTACTAAAGAATTATTGCAAGTATGCCAAAGGCTGGATGAATATGAACCAGAGATTCCAGTGGTACAACCAAGAAAGGAGTCGCAAAGTACCGATGAGGACGTAAGAACCTTTTTGCAACAAAAGAACGAAATTCAACAAAAGCAGTCGCAATAAGAGGAGCAAAATCAGAATGACCGACGACCGAGGATCATATTACAAGGAACAGAATAGAATATTATGGCCCCTTAGCCTGGGTCAAGTAGACACACCGCCTAGTAACGATAAAAACCTAGAGCAAGTACATCCACTGACACTGACTGATAATATCTGCGATATTCTTAACACGGTGAGCATTGCTAGCTCCGACGTCCATATTAAAACAGCTATCCGCATTGTAAAGATAATGCAAGGTAAAGTTTGTCCTCTAAAATTGTGCTTTTTAATGAAGCGGAGCGTGATCTTGTATTATCTTTTTGTAAGTATCTGACAAACTCGCGGTTCAGTGGCATAAGTATCAAACTGTGTTTGACTAAAAACCAAGTTTTATCTGAGCGCGCACTTTTTAAAATAAGAAACGAAAAGCTCGCACTTGGCAAAAATGTCGCCATTGTAAACCGTCGTATTATTCCTGTGCGATCTAAACGTGGAGTAAATACTGGGCCTGTTACTACTTCCAGTGTTTGGCAATCTACCACCCATCCCTGTTGTGGTCTTCAACAGGCTGTCGCTACAGATTCTGGTGTCGGTGTCGATATTGGTGGTACCGGTGTCACCCTCCCCTGGCTGATTCAAGGATAGCGGTTAATAGCATTGGCGAAACAGCTGCTCTTAATAATGGTCGTGGTTTTACTCGTAATGGCAATCATAGTCGTTTTTTTAGATCTAGCGAGGCCTCAATGGGTCGTAATCCGTCGTATCAAACGGTTACTAATGCAATTACTGTTTATCCGGATTTTTTGTGCAATTGTGCTAACTCTAATTTAACTGACAATTTAATTACTGGAATTACCTGGCAAATGCGTAACAGTGACTGTCAAGTATCTTGTTTTATTTAATGCTCGGAGTATTGTAAATAAGCTACATATATTTCATAACTATGTGAAGGGCACCGCAGACCTTGCTGTCATCGGTGTCACCGAGTTTTTAGGTCGAGCTGACATTAGTGAAAATGAATTGATATATACTTCCTAAGTTTGCAACGTACCGGGTCGATAAGCTTCACTCTTCTGACGGTGGCACACTGTTGTATGTCGCGTATTGGCCTAACTCTAGTACGATTCATATAGCTAATCGCGACAATGTAGAGGTGGCGTCCGCTGTTATTCCGCTACGTGGCCATGATAGCTTGCTTGTCATTTGTACCTATCGCTCGCCATCAAATAGTCATCGCCAAAATGTGTCGGTCTTTGCTAACATTCGCAGCATTCTAAAGCTACCACACTCATATCTATTGATTATCAGTGATTTTAATCACCCCGACGTTGACTGGCAGAACTATATTTGACCTACCCATTGTGATGATTTCATCAGCTTAGTTCAAGATTTTGGATTGCATCAATATGTTACGTCATATACACGACGCCATGCAATTGTTGATCTGGTGTTAACAAATGATTCCTATATGGCAGACAGTCTGGAGATTTCCACTGGGTTAGGTTCATCCGATCACTATGTCATCACACTTAAATTGCTAATTTATATGGCTCTTGCACCTCGTCTCCAAGCCGGAATTTTTTATAATTTGTGGCGTGCAGATTGGACCAAAGCAAACACGCTAATAACTCGTACTGCCCCTTCCGAGTGATCAAGTGTGGCTTGTGATTGGGAGGCCATTCACTCCGCTGTTATCAGTGCCTTATCTAATAGTGCTACGACTCATTACGAATAGGTCTTGTGAGCTCCCGTGGATGTATAGGTCTGTGGAAGTAGCGATTAGAAGGCAACGAAAAGCTTATCGCTATTGCCAAATGTCTGGCACTTATCGCGCGTAGTTGCTCTACCAACAACGCAGATCCGAAGTATAGATTGCGTCGTCCCTTTCCGTGATGCAATTTGGACATAGACTGGCCAATAACATTAAACGAGACCAAAAGTCATTTTGGCGGTACGTCAATTCGTAGAAACGATTAAAGCTTCGTGTTTGCAATCTCTTGTGTGACAATGGCTACTATACCACGTCCGATACACAGTGTGCTGAATTGATGAATAATAACTACTTGCCTATTGTCTTTGTTACCGAGGATCTGTCTAGTTTGCCCCAGCTTCTTTCTCTTGCCGTAAGTCAGGTTGAGAACAATAAATTTTTAGAAGCTCGTGTGTTAGAAGTGATCTCTCTCAACCCCTTGTCTGCCACTGGGCCAGACGATATTTCTGGTACTCGAATGTCGCTGCGTACTTGCTCCTATCCTGGCCAAGTTTTTTAGTCATTGTGCGAAACGGCCAAGTTTTTATCATTTGTAAATCAGCCACAGTCTGGCCAATTCATAATGACGGTAGCCGTTCGGATAGATCTAACCATTCTCCAATTAGCATAACGTCTAATGTATGCAAGGTAATGGAGCGCGTAGTAACCGCTAAATTAGTAGCACATGTTAATAATGTGGAACAAATGGAAACCTATGGAACAAATCACAGTTCGGCTTCATGCGCAGCCGATCATGCGAATTAAAGCTGGTTGAGTTCATAGATTTTTTGTCTCGTGTTTTGTTTTTTCACGATGTGGATTATGTAGATGTTATTTATTTGGATCGTTGAAAAGCATTTGATCGTGTTCCTCACGTGAGGTTGTTGAAACTGAAAGGATATAGTATAAGCGGAAATCTTTTGCAGTGTATCCGAAACTTTCTGAGCAACAGGACCCAAGTCGTTAGTGTTAACGTTATATAAATAAAGTTGTTATCATGTGTCTTCTGGGGTCCCTCAGGGTTGCGTTATCGGTCCGATACTTTTCCTCTACGTACTACATAAATGACCTGGATACCTATATTTTCTGTAAAGTCCTTAAGTTTGCTGATGATACGAAGCTGTTCCGGCGAATACATAAACATTTCAGTTACATCGTGCCACTGATGTTGGAAATGACCTTGATAGCTTTTCTACTTATGTAGCTACATGGATGTTCGACTTTAATATTTAAAAATTTGCCTGTCCCTAAGTTGAATCCAGGAGCCCTTGCTTCCAGTACACCATTTCTGGACAACCTATTTCTGCTCGTGATCACAGTAGGGATTTGGGTATAATCGTTTCGTCAAATCTCAAAGTATCCGAACGTTGTGGAAAAGCTTTTAAAGCAGCAGATTCTATGTCGGGCATACTCTATCGAACCTTACGATATTGGAATATTGATGTGTTTCTAAAGCTCTATGTTGCGTTAGTTCGGCCTATTTTCGAGTATGCCAGTCCGGCGTGGAGTCCAGGTTATTAGTGAAAAATTGACTTGCTAGAGGGCGTTCAACGTAGTGCGACAAAATTTTATCGACTGCGGGACAAACCCTGTCACTTTCGGTTGCATAGTTTAGGAATTCAGTATCTTGAAACTAGGAAACGTCGTGCTGACTTGATACTGCTTCATAAAATGATCCATGGATTTGTCGATTTTGGTTGGTCATCCTTGTTTCATTTTGCGCCTGAAAATGGTCTACGTCGTCACCCTTTTGCCTGTGTCTGTAAATATCGCTCGCTACAATTATCGCCTACACCGGTTTGCTATTCGGAGTATATTCGCGTGGAACGATCTGCCCGAGAGCGTTTTTTCTTCTCCTACAACTGCACTATTCAAACGCCGTCTTCACGACTCGGGTGCACTTACTACAGCCTGACCCCATGGTCTCTGCTGCTGCTGCCGCTTATGTTCTTTCAGCGATTGGTAGAAGATAACAGCCGCTATAAACGGAGCGGCTTGGATCTGGTCCACTTACGGCGCTATGGAGAAAATCACGGGATCAGTTCGGTGAGCATTAACGTTGAGCAAATCTGATTTTGATAACGGCATTAACACACAAGTGGAACACTATATCCAAACTACAGTGGAAAAACCGGTACAACAACCACTACGACGCCAACAATACGTGGACCAAAATCAAGTGAGCAAACAAGTGCAAGAAATGCTCGACCAAGGAGTAATCAGAAGATCATATAGCCCATGGGCGTCACCAATCGTATTGAGCAACAGGCAAGACGGATCGAAAAGATTCTGTGCCGATTACAGAATGATTAGTTCAATCACAAAACGGGACAGTTTCCCGCTATCAAGAATAGATGAAATGTTGGACGCATTACGCAGAGCAAAATACTTTTCGATCCTAGACATCATTTCGGGATATTGACAAGTACCGATAAATGAGTAGGACAAAGAAACGACAACGTATATCTGTCACGACGGATTATTCGATTTCAACGTCATGGCTTTGGGATTGACGAATGCACCTGCAACATTTCAAAGAATGATGCAGCTAGTATTGACGGGCGTCCTAATGGAGTCGCGCCTATATTATTTGGACGATATCATAGTCTTCTCAACGTAATTTTGAGATCATTAGTACGATATGAGCCAAATACTACAACGCCTTCGGGAAGCGAACCTCAATGCAAAAGGGTCAAATTGCTAATTTCACAAAGAAGAAATTCCGTTCTTGTAATATATAGTGTCGAATAAAGGAATATCAACGCACCCTGGAAAGATAGAGAAGATACAGAACTTCTCCAAACCAAAGATGGTGACGCAATTTAATAGCTTTTTGGAATTAACCGGGTATTATAGACAATTCGTAACGGATCATGGAACAATAGCAGCACCAAGTACCGCTATTTGAAATCACCAACAAGCGATCAAGAATGGTTTAGTTCAGTCAATTATGGACGGAAGATAGTCAGCAAGCGTTCGATACCTTGAAGATCAAGATGGCGCCTCCAATATTGGGATATCCAGATCCATACAGACCGTTCATCCTGTACACAGATGCAAGCAAACAAGGTATTGGATACATACTAACTCAAGAAAACGAAGCGGGAAACGAACATGTGATCCACTACGGGAGTAATAAGTATCGTGACGAAGAAACGCGATTCACGGAACAAGAGTGCCTAGCTGTAATTCGAGCGATCAAATATTTTCGGCCATACTTATTGGCGAATTATACAACAAATATCACGGGATACGCACCTTTGGTCCAAATTCATAGTAAGAAACGACCGTTGGAACAAATGACCGCGCGCCTGGCTCGAATCTCTAACAAGATTCTTGAGTACGAGTATATAATCATATATAAACCAGGAAGATATCTCCAGAATGCAGATTGCATGTCGAGAGCACCCGTAGTTCCTAGAATCAAAAACCTGGATATCGACCAGGAAGAAATAAAGAATCAATATAAAACGCTAACAATCAAAAGAACTTGCGGAAACCAACAACAAGCGATCCAAATAAGAACCAAATAAGTTGATAGAAAGAAGCAAATAGAAGGAGTACTCAAAGAAGACCAACAAAAAGGAACCAAAGAATCAAAAGATACCCTGTAGCGACAGTGGATCAGGAAGAACCAGACTCGGAAACATCTTTGATATTCGAAACAGAGGTACAAATACAACCAATCCAAGGAAGAGATAACCAATGGTGTGACATCGATAGCCAAAACGAAAGAAAGCAAGGCAAAGAATTAGTAACCGAGGGTGGACGAAAGAAGTGTAGTCAAAAGAAAGAACTACAAAACCAGAAGAAGGGTGGAACAAAGAATGGACCCAAGAAAAGACCAAGAGGAAAAGAAAAAGAACAACAAGAGACCCCACGAATCAAAAACGTGATAACACTTAGTGACAGAAAGGAAGATGACCAATCAATTTAAACCGCAGGTGAAACGTCGGGAGAAGATAGCATACTCGAACTTTTCAAGGACGAAAAACAAACGGAACAACCACTGTCACTACGTCGAATGCAACCAAGAAAGAAACTCCGAGTAGAACCATTAATAGAAGCGGATCAAAGAGTAGAATAAAATGTACAACAACCGTAAAAAATGGAATCAGAGGAGGAAGATATTGATCAACCGGATACACCCGAAGAATATGAAATATATAATCGACGTCGAAATGTACTCTCAATACTTTCGGTTGGAACCACCATGGACACCAGAAGAACTGGTGAGCCCAGAAAACTCGAACTTTTCAACGACGAAAAACAAACGAAACAACCACTGTCACAACGACGAATGCAACCAAGAAAGAAACTCCGAGTAGAACCATTAATAGAAACGCATCAAAGAGTAGCACAAAATGTACAACAACCGTAAAGAATGGAGTCAGAGGAGGAAGATATTGATTAACCGGATACACCCGAAGAATATGAAATAATCGAGGCCGAAATGTACTCTCAATGCTTTCGGTTGGAACCACCATGGACACCACAAGAACTGGCGAGCACAGAAAACGGCGATCCATGCATACACTCATTCAAACATTATATTGCTCACAATAAATTCGTGGATACGATCCCGTAATTTAAAAAGAAATGGATTGTAGCTCATGAACATCAGTTTATTACATTTGGTGACATCCTATATCGATTACGAAGAAAAGATCGACCGCAACAAACCGAGTCATGGGAATTTCAAACAGTGGTACCACTTGACTTTCGGTGACCATTATTCGAAATGTGCCATACATCAAAGTACGGAGGACATTTAAGATTCGGAAAAATATGGTCAAACTTGACGAGAAAATATTTTAGCCAAGTATGACCCGTGATATACGACACTACTCAGCAGAATGTATCCCGTGAGGCATCGCAGAATATACCCGTGATTCCGACAACGCCCTAAAAGAAGAAACCCGTTGCAACCGATAAAAGCACTAGTGCCATTCCATATGCTTGGCATTGACATCATCGGTCCCTTACCACCAACTCAAGCTGGCAAAAGTATATTATCTGCTTCATGGACTACTTTACGAAACGGCCTGAAGCGTTTGCAGTACCAGACAAACGGCTAACATGATCACTAAATTGTTTATCGAAAGAATCGTTCGTGTGTCGACACGGTATCCCTCGAGTAGTACTGCCCCATCAAGGACTCTGCTTTTACCGCCGAGAACTTTAGGAATTGGAACAAAGAAGGTGTGTTCTGCACCATATCACCAAGCGAGTGGACTGGTCGAAAGATGTAACCAAACGCTGAAAGTTATGGTCAAACCGACAACAGAATTGGTACCTGATAAGTGGGATGAGTTCCTCGAACCACTGTGTTTTGCGTATAGAACGGCGGTCATGCTTCAACCGGTCAAACCCCATTCTTTTTACTACATGGCCGCAACCCTGATTTACCTGGAGAGGATCCAATTCGCGGAGACTTAACAGCAACCACAGATGAAGAATACGCACCACGGTTAATCAAATAATTAACAATAGCAGCGACCGTGTAGGAAAAAGATTATTCTTAGAACAAAGACAGTATAAACAGTATTTTGACCGGAGAGCGAAGAAGAGAACATTAAATAACGGTGATCTCGTTCTAATTAAAACCCAAATAAATCCTCAATGGGTCCCTATAGTAGTGTATATCACCCAGAATTCGATAAACTTTTACGAGTCGTCGAAGTCAAATTTCCGAACATTCTACCAGTAAAAGTCGGTAGTGCAACCCAACGACCAAAATGGTATAATTGTAGTCAATTTAAACATTTCGAGGGAGATCTAGAAGATTACGTGGGATATGAAGCCAAACTAAGACGTGTTCAAAAAGAATCACAGCAACGCTTAGCACCTTAGGACTATTACTATGGTAAATGCAAAGGCTCACGGAAATAAGATAACGAAACAGGTTTTGATATTAAATGGGTTCAATTTGATATGTGTTTTCTATGGTTCCACCAAGCTTGTGTAAGATTAAACGATGATCAACAGGAAGCCCTATGGTACTGCGCAATATGTATAAAAATTTATACAACCCATGAGCACATTTTACATGTAGTACTCCACACTTATGGAACCAAGTCTAAACAATAAATAAGATCAAAAAATAATATATAATAAAGATTGTAAATAGAATTTCTGAATAATTTTAATGTAAAAACCAAAAATTTTTTTCATTATATTAAAGAATAACCTTAAAAAGAATAAATATTGTAAAATACTTTATTGCAAATACTATATTTTAATGTTTGATTATAGGAACATTTAGTAAATGACTTTGAATAAAATAAAAGTTTAAACGATACTGCTGGTGGTAATAGAATTAATTAGGGTACAACGAAGCGAACGACCATCTCAATGAGATAGCGACACCGATGAGCGAAACGACCGACCGAGACAAAACGACGAGTCGGCAAATAATTCAGCCGAATAAACGATTTTTGGAACAACGCCGAAAGGTTCTCAACGCATGGGGCATCATCGACGGCGAACCAAACAATCAGAAAGAACGGTTCTACAAAACAGAACGATCAATCGGTAGAACAATCGGTGATCGGGAAAACAACACCATAATCGGTGACCAAAACATATCCCGAAATTGACAAACAGTGATCAAAAGAACGATCAATAAGTCAAGCAGCTAAGAATAATAAACGAGCGGTGAACAAAATAGAACGAAGTCATAATGGCCGTTCAACGACATTACCCATTGAACAAGAATCCAAGCCAAATGAACCTCACACCAGGACCTAACGACAAAAGAACGTCGTTGCATATCACACGTTGGTGGCAACGATGGACGAACTACCAAACGGTATGTGGACTCAACCTTCGAATGGGTCAAGTAACAATTATCATCGAGACAGAAGAAGTTGCAGAACAGTTCGCCAACATTATGCATCAGTCTAGAACAAACATTACTTAGATTGCAACAGTGGTAGCGAAAGTTCCACTATTGGAACTAATAGCGGTGGCAGCAAGAAGAATGACAGTCTAAACATTTGTAGAAAAGAACGGCATACATATAGATTGTCTAGACTGGATTGAACCAAAATTTTGGGAAGATACAGCGAGTGAAATCGCCAGTAAAATCATTCGATACGTAGCAATTGAAACGAGTGAAGGCTAACTGGGCATCATCGACGTGGCACACTTCTAAGAAAGGATACCACTTGTCCTACACGAAGAGTTGAAACTACAAAGCGAAAACATCACGCTATATGTACCTTTATATGTACCTTTCTTCTCCCAAGGTACATTACAGATGAGGCAAAGAATCGTTTCAATTTCACATCGAAGATTCTGTCGTACCATGTGGGAGATGATGCCCTCGCAGGCGCGAGGTTCGAGATTGAAAAGAAACAAAATATACAAATTAGATTACAGGAAGTACATCAGCGTTGTGCAAACGATGCTTGAACGACGGCACAGATGGCGCCCATACAACTGCAGGGGGCAAATCGTTCCAAATTCTCACAACTCGGTATGGGAAAAAGTTTTTGCGGATATCGAGACGCGGCGTGCCTTTGGTCTGCAGTTTTAAGTCATGTCCCCTTGTACCAGAATAACCAGGCAAGAAAAAGTCAGACACATCGACATCTACTAGACCGTGAATCATTTTGAACAGCAGAATCAAATCGCTGCGTAGTCGTCTAGTAGCTAACGATTGCAGCTGAAGATACTGCAACCGCTCAGGATATTGTAGATGACGGATGGACGGCAGCAGCTTGGTAGCGTGTCTCTGGACCTTCTCCAGAACGTGGATGTCTCGCTCTAGATATGGAGACCACACATTTACAGCATATTCCAAATGCGGACGAATTAGACTTCTGTATAGTTGCAGCCAAATCTTTTTTGTCCAGCGTTGAATGGTTCTGCGGAGGACGAAGATAACTTTGTGTGCGTTGCGCGCGGCTACCGCACAGTGTTCAGAGAACTTGAGATTGTCACAGAAGAGGACACCGAGATCTAGCTCACGTGAAGTAATGTCAAGCAGATTGCTAGCTAGCGAGTAAGCGGACATAGGGTTGTTAGACCCCAGATGCATCACGTGACATTTAGATTCATTTACAGTGAGCGACCAATGGTGAAAATACGAGGACAGACTGTCTAAGTCGGCTTGAAAATTGTCAATTTCTAAATATGGCGAGGACCTAATAAACCGCCTGGCGAGTTTGATATCATCAGCAAATTTGAACACGGCACATGATGTGTGATCATCGACATCATCAATAAGAAGTAAGAAGAGAAGAGGCCCTAGCACGGAGCCTTGGGGAACACCGCTTGTCACTGGCACCCAACCAGAGGTAGCGCCATTGATCGTGACACACTGTTTTCTGTTGGACAGATAGCTCCTAAACCAATCGTTTAAACTCCCACCAATACCATACATTCTCAATTTGGTAAGGAGTGCCTCGTGATTCACTTTATCGAACGCCTTCTGGAAATCGATGTATACAACGTCCAGCCAATCATTATCATCAATGCAGGCAGTTGCCAAGTTGAGAAATTTGAGAAGCTGCGTGGTGGTCGAGCGCTTTGGAAGAAAGCCGTGCTGCGAACGAGAAATTAGATTGTTCACTTGGAGGAAAGACAGCAGACGATCACGAACTAAGAATTCCATAATTTTGCTGACGGCTGAAGTCAGACTAATTGGTCTGTAGTTTCCAGCAAGGGACATGTCTCCTTTCTTTGGAATCGGCACAATCTTAGCCAAGGACCAAGCATTCGGCCACGAAGATGTGCTCAGAGATAGGTTAAACAGGCGAAACAGCGGTTCAGCAATTGCCTGTCTACAGTTATACAGGAGGATATTCGGAATATTGTCAATACCAGGAGAAGCATGGAGCTTAAGTCTACTCAACGCACAAAGAACATCGTCCACTGTAAAACTCAAGTTACAGAGCTGGTTGTTGGTCCTTGGAACAACTTCTTCAGGCGGCTCAAAGCGATCCGAATTAAAAACAGAGCTGAAGAATCTATTGAATATTTCACAGTCTTCGCTGGGAGACGACGAAAAAGACGAGTCTTCGCGGCGCAAGGGACCCATCACTGGTTTTACTTTATGTCGACTCATAGCGTACGCAAAAAAAGACTTCCGGTCATTGTCAATATTATCTGCTAACTTTTGTTCATAGTTTCTAATCGAGTGGTCAATGTGATGGCTGGCGATGCGCGATTTCTGCTGATAGTTTTCCCATGCGGTATGGGAGTTGGTTCGCTTATACTGACGGAACGTGTTGTGCTTGGAACGCAACGCCGACCAGCATAGTCCGTCGGCCCAAATAGGTTTACGCAAGCGAGCACCTGATTTAAAAGGAACCATTTGCTCGATCTGTCGGGTAAGCACGCTACTCATCATATCCCAAAAATTAGAACAGTCACGGATACTAAACACGCAATTCCAATCAAATGAAGACAGAGACTGACTAATCCTACTCCAAGGCGCCCTGGACCAATCACGAATTTGTTTGTTTTGGGAACCGACAGGGGATTTTTGTGTAGCATTTGATAAACGAAAAATTACGGAAAGATGATCAGAGGTTTTGAGCGGTGCCAATGTATCGACATGCGAAACAGCAAAGGGATCGTCAGAAAAGATAAGATCAAGAATGTTATTGCCTCGAGTTGAAACTTCAACGTGTTGCGTAAGCGATGACGACAGAATGCAGTCCATCATCCAGTCAACACTTTCTGGCCAGGTATACTCACACCACCTAACATCAGGCACATTAAAGTCACCACACCAGCAAATCAATCGATAACGAGAAGACGCGGACGCTACTTCCAGCATAAGAGAACGCAATTCGTCATTGTTCTCAGGCGATGAGGACGGTGAACGATATATACATCCGACGAGAGTGGGAAGAATGTCTTGGCCAGGTGATACAAGCTCACAAACAATTACATCCTCAAAGCTGCATTGGAAACTGGTACATCGGGAGGCCACGATGCCGTTCTTAACGAGGACCATAACCCCCCCGCCACGTCTGCCCACTCTGTCGCATCTAAAGTTTTGGTAACCGGGGATAACATCCACTGTGCCATCGTCCAAAAAGTCGTTTGCCCAAGTTTCAGTTAAGCAGACAATGTCAAAATCATACATATTAACAAACAAATGAAGCTCCCGCAATTTGTTCATGATAGACCGTGCATTAATTAAGACACATTTATAATAATTATAAATAATATTATCATTATAAACATTAAAAACATTATTACAACAACCAAAATGAACCGTTTTATTGTCACGCGCATTTGTCGCACAAATTGTTGTTTTATGAGAGTTTAAACAACGGCGGTGGCAGGCTCGTTCTACGCAGGGCCCGTCGGGATTTCGTCCCCCGGCTGGGAAGCGGCGCCATCATTTTGCCGGGTTTTGCGGGGTTTAGTCTGTTAACGCGCCTTCCGTACCCGTAAGAAAGCCTCAATTTCCAGTGGAGTGCGGTCTGGATTTATATAACACCGCGAGAACTCAGAATCGCTGCACAGCTCCCGTAGTTTCAATGCTCCGGCGACTACTTCATTTCTGTCGCTTTCATTGTTGAAGACGACTTTTAGGAGACGCTGCTTGTCACCATTCTTTTTCCCAAGACGAAAAATAGAACTTATGTTGGCCACACCACACTCAATTTTGGATTCAGTGAACAAGGCACTAAGCTTATTGATATCATCTTGCTTGCGATCAGCAGCTTCCTTACTTTGTGACTCTTTCATGTTAACAACAATAATACTACGACGCCGACGATTTCGGTCGTCTAATTCGGCAATTACTCGGGACGTTATATTAGTTTCTAGTACACCAGGCTCATCTGGAGCAGCATTATTAGACAAACCATTACTAACACGTTCCTGACCCTTTGCACCACTGACAGACGTGGCGGTGGGTGTGGGGGTTATGCCCTTAGCAAATTCATCAAATTTAGATAGTAAGCCCAAAATTATACACTCAAAATTATCAAATTTGCTTTCGAAACCGCCCAATTTTTGTTCCAACCCTTCCAGCCGGCTTTCGATAGTGCCGAGCGTCGCTAGATCAGAATCAATATTTGGCCGGCATTTAATACAAAACCATCGATAGCCAGAGTCAGCTTTGCCAGGATCAGGAACAGCACCAACCTGTGAACATTTTTTGTGAAAGACGCTATAACAGCGGGCGCATTTGATGTTAGCATCCAGCTCCTTCACTTCAAGAGAACAATTTTCAGCTGCACAGATCACCACAGCCTCAGAAACAATGTTCGAAGTACGGCAACGAAGATTCATTTGGGATTGAGACATTTTATTCAGAAGATGTATATTTATGTAATAATATAATCGAATACAAATCTGAATAAAATCTATGCAACGATGTACCAGCTGAAGAAAGAATGTGGAATGCTACATTCGAAAAGAATAGACAACCATACCCGGCAGGATTAACCACAGTCTACTTGGGCGAGCTACAAAGAATATTTGGCGAACAGAACCAAGTAACTACACAACAACTAGTAGAGGCATACGTCCTTCAAAAGAAGGACGTAACGAACGAGTACTATAACGAAATTGACTATAGAAAGAAACTGTTCGCATCATTGCCAAGACGCACCAAGGCGGGCAGTGGAAGGAAAGAGCAGGGACAGTGATTCAGAATTGCCGCGACGCAACATTATTGTTTCCAGTCATACTGACAATGGCATGTCGTGCAAATGAAACAGCAATAGACAGATCCGAACAAAAAGAAGTTTGGAACCTGGTCGAACGGGCAATAAAGAAATATTCGTCGCACAGAACACCAAATGTGCGAGTCGTAGCATGACCTCAAACAATCGAGGAAGAACAAAAGAAGATCGCATTGGAAAACATCCAAAAAGAATTTGATCAAAAGATCCAACCACAAATACACGAACAAAGAAGTTTAGCTCCGCCGTGGGTTCTTCTACATACGAAGCGAATACGATACATTGTGACTCCCATGGCCGGAAGGTCAGTAGGGTCAGTTTAAAGAATGTTCAAAAGCAGTATAATCGAAATGCAAATAGATCGAACATTCAAACAAAAGAAATTCGATGGAAACGAATTCAAATTATGTCAAGATGATGCAACAGAAGTCGAGGAAGAAATAAAGTTCGGATATTGTAAAGAAGATGACGACGTCTCAGCTCGATACGCCAAAGAAATACCATGGATTAAAACAAACGCATAGCGATAAAATGAATTGATTAAACAACGAGCCCAAATCATAACAGAAACAGGTGATATCCGATTCAACCGAGCTGGTTTCTCCGAAATACGGATATAAAGATATGCGATATAAAGACATCGAAACAATCCGGAAAATCACAAGTATATACAAAGAAGATACAAGAAAAAGTCATAATGGAAGTTAAGGCAAACAAAGAAACCTACGCGCAAAAAGCAAAGCGGAAACAGAAATCGGAACAAGAACTGCAGGTGGAGGCAACACAAAAGGACGACTTTTAGGAGATGTTAATGGCGGCGAATTCAAAAGATCAAACGAGGATCAATCACTACGAAAAAGCGATTCAGAAGAACCATCGCTAAGGAACGTTCCGAAGAAGGACGACATGCAGAAGGTGCAACCTGGTAAGTCTGTGGCAGTTCGTCAGGAAGCCCAAATAGAAAAAGTCGGCACGGAACAAGAACAAGAAATACAAACTGATGATTCTGTCAGCCGTCCGGGGCCAGTTCATCAGGGAGTACAACAAAAAGAAAGAGTGCAACTTGAAGACTCTGCAAGACGTGCGGTTGTAGCTCTTCAAGAAACACAAACTAAAGAAGTGGCAACAGAGCAAAGCAACAATGAAGAACCTCCCACGCGGCAAAAAAACCGCTAACCCTCGAGATCCATAACAGGAAATAACAAAAAGAAATTCCGACAAAAAAGAAGGTGATAAAACACAGTTAGCAGAAGTAATACAAATGCTAAGAGAACAAGAAAAAGATCAAAAATCAATAATTACATATTACGTCAAAACAACGTCGAATCAACATCAGGAAACAGGGAGTACGAAAGAACACGGAATATAAAGATCCTCAAGATCTGCGAGAGGGGAAACTCGAATAGCGAAACATAGTCGAACAAGGTCCCGTCGACGTGAGTCTACATAAAGTATACGCAAAAACTCAGAATCGTCTGAGCGTGGAGGTTTTTCTCATTGTTGTTTGCTCTGTTGCCACTTCTTTAGTTTGTGTTTCTCGAAGAGCTACAACCGCACGTCTTGAGGAGGCTCCTCAAGTTGCGCTTCTTCTTGTTTTTGCATTCCCTACTGAACAGTCCCCGGACGGCTGACAGACTCATCTGTTTGTACTTTCTGTTTTTGTTCCGTGCCGACTTTTTGCATTTGTACTTCCTGCGGACTGCCCCCGGACGGCTGACAGACCCGTCAGGTTGTACCTCCTGCGTGTCGTCCTTCTTCGCATCATTCTTCAATGAAGGTTCATTCGGATTGTTCTTTGGCGTTAATTGATCCTTTGTTTCTTATCAATCTTTAGCGCTCGCCGTCATTATCATTTTCCACAAATCGTCCTTATTTTCGAGTCCTCCTTTAGTTCTTGATCCATTTTCTGTTTTCGCTTCGCGTCTTGCGCGTAAATTTCTTGATATGGATTGACTTCCATTATAACTTTTTCTAGCATCTTCTCCGTACTTGTAATTTTCCGAATTCTTTCGATTTCTTCACTGATATTCTGTGTTTCGGAGTATCCACTTCAGTCAAATCCAATATCGCCCGTCTTTGCTGTGATTTGGGCACGCTGCTTAATCAGCTCATGTTACCGTTCCACGGTTGTTTTAATCCATGGTATTTCATTGACATATCGAGCTGAAATCTTCTTTAAATCTTTCTTTACAATATCTTAATTTTGTTTCTATTTTCGACTTATTTTTCGTTGCATCATCTTGACATAATTTAATTCCTTAGGATTGAATTCCTTTTGTTTGAATGTCCGATCCATTTGCATTTCGATTATACTACTTTTGAACATTCTTTAAACTGACCTACTGACCTTCCGGCCATGGGAGTCACAATGTATCGTATTCGCTTCGTATGTAGAAGAACCCACGGCGGAGCTAAACTTCTTTATTCTTGTATTTGTGGTTGAATCTTTTGATCGAATTCTTTTTAGATCATTTTAGTGCTTAGGTCTTCTTTTGCTCCTCTTCGATTGTTTGAGGTCACGTTTAGTATTCTGTTCCAAGGATATTTCTTTATCACTTTTTTCGATCAAGCTCCAAACTTCTTTTCGTTCGGATCTGTCTATTGCTGTTTCTTTAGCTCGACAAGCTATCGCCAATATAACTGGGAACAATAGTGTTTCGTTGTGACAATTTTGGATCACTGTCCCTGCTCTTCTCCTTTTTACTTGTGCCCGCCGTGGCGCTCTGGAATCACGCGAACAGTTCTTGATAGTCAATTTCGTTATATACTCGTTCGTTACGTCCTTCTTTTGAAGGACGTATGCCTCTACTAATTGTTGTGTAGTTACTTGGTTCTGTTCGCCACTTCTTTTTAGCTCGCCCAAGTAGACTGTGGTTAATCCTGCCGGGTATGGTTGTCTATTCTTTTCGAATGTAGCATTCCACATTCTTTCTTCAGCTGGTACATCGTTGCATAGATTTTA